>OZ018321.1:38798974-39103974 GCA_963969495.1 Ceratothoa steindachneri | reverse complement strand
TAGTATATTTTTTATATTTATCCATATTTATAGCATCTATATTTCGTGTCAAGTTTTCAAATGATTTTTTCACATTTTCAATTTATTAATATTGCTGCTTCATTAAGTGAATAATATCTGTGTCAACCAATAATTGCATCAACTAGTGTTATATTTATCTGTGATAGAACGGGTTGAGGCAGCGTCATTTTCAACTCGTATCACATGTTATTTAAAACCACGATGCTGCCCACGTGCATCTTCGCTTCGAAGCCTGGCGCCTTATCACAGTTACCGGATGTGAATGTTTAAACAAGGAGGTTATCGTCCCCCCGTTCGCCCCCATACGCCGACCTAGCCAGATTGAGTTAGGCTTATGGGCAGATAAGGCATTGTTCCCAGCCTCGGCTGTGCATTCCCTCGAAGTTCCCACTCCATAGTCCCCCCACGCCAAGGGAGTGTCTTGACTATTTAGATGGAAACTTTACCACTAAGATCAGATTGGAGATCCAGATTTTCGTCGCGAAATATCACCACGACCCTCTCTCCCTTTGTGCGCCAAGGGACCTCGACCTCGAGATTCACCATCACTTGTCCAGAAGGAGGACAATATCCCTTGAGTGCCAAAGGTTCGAGCCTTTCGTGACGCCAAGTCCTCAAGGCTTCCCCCTCGTTGTTCAGAAGAGAACAACGTAGAACAGCCATTGTTCTTAAGCCCGTAGACAAGAGACGGTTCTCACCCCCCCCCCCTGTTGTTCAGAAGAGAACAACGTAGAACAGCCATTGTTCCTTTGAGCCTTCGCCAAGAAACGGTTCTCACCCTTCCCCCTTGTTGTTCAGAGGAGAACAACATTAGAACAGCCATTGTTCTTCAGCCCGTAGACAAGAGACGGTTCTCACCCCCCCCGGTTGTTCAGAAGAGAACAACGTAGAACAGCCATTGTTCTTCAAGCCGTTCGTCGAGAAACGGTTCTCATTCCCAAGACGCCACGTCAGGATCATTTTATTCCTCCCCTTCGGCTGGAACTCGCCAGCGGACCGAAAATTCCTTCACGTCGCCTTCCACTGCACCACTCGTATAAAGTTACGTAAGCCAAACGTTACCTTTGAGTATTTAACCCTTTTGTCAATTCTATCCTGTGCTTTAAATGGTTTAGCGAACCATCCCATCCCTTTAACTCTATATTTGTTTTACCTTTTTAAATCCTTTAATCCTCGGATTAGCCCGAGCCCCACGACCCTTTCCATTCTCTGTTTATGTCAATATTTTCCGTCTTGTGTTTGTTGATAGTTATTATTAATAAAACTCTATTTTATTAATGATAGCAATATTATTATCCTTGAGCTCAGTTCCACTTCTTAAGCATATCGAAGATACATAATATCGGCCCGCTAGACATTCACGCACTCTAAAGATAATTAAAGAAGTTCCCTCAACGAATAGTTATATATGGTATATCGTCAAGAGTCCATTCTACGACATTATCCATATTTAAAGTACCCATAATTGATCCATATCTAAATTTCAATAATTTTCAAACGATTTGTCATAATTTCAATTAACTAAATAATTTATTTCTAATCCTTGTGTGCATTATATTTTTTGTAATTTTAAACGTGTTCTAAATCTATCTTATAGACCAGAAGATGGGTAAGGTACCCGAAACGTTGTACTTAATTAAATGAGAAATTTTACATGTCTCATTTTGGGATTTATCCTCAACCTGAAAATAATCCTTCTTAAAAGCAAACCTATAGAATATATATATATATATATATATATATATATATATATATATATATATATATATATATATATATATATATATATATATATATTAATAAATTGAAAATCACATGACACGTGATTTTTTATAGATGTATTTAAAGGCCCAAGGAAATGAAAATTGGTAACACAACCCGGAAAAACACTTAGGAGAATATCACATGAACCAATAAAAGCTTAAGAAGGAAAATGAGAGATGTAGAGAACGGAAAGATAGGACAAACTATTTCAACCCTTATATGAAAATAAATAAAGAAGTTGGATTTGAACCTGTATCATTAAGCGCTCATCGCTTATATGACCAAGACGTTGGTAGCTCTGGCGATCAGCGTCTTGGTCATATAAGCGATGAGCGCCTAATGATACAGGTTCAAATCCAACTTCTTTATTTATTTTCATATAACGGTTAAAATAGTTTGTTCTATCTTTCCGTTTGTTCATGTCTGCTTTCACGGCCGAGATTTTTGTAATACCGGCGTCGCACACTCACAAATCTTCCTGATTGCTCTAGTGGGATTGAAGTTTCCGTACCACCTGGTTCATGGAATATGTGACCCCACGGTTGCTGCGAGCCGGGTGAGTGTCGAGATTATCTTCTGCTTCGCTCCTGGACATGTAAGAAATAGAGGATGAGAATGAGCGCGCCGACGAGAGTGCCAAAGAGTCTGTAAAAACTGAGTGACCAAACTATCGTGTCGCTTTTCTTCCTACCGACTACATGGCAGGATTCAGGTCAGCCCTACGGGCTACCTGACAAAGAGAATGGGAGATGGCTAATGGAAACCAAGTTGCGTACCCTTGTGTCGTGACTGTTCCTGTGTCCCTACCCGAGATGGTTTCAGGTCCCATTTTGTCTTCGAATTGGACACACTCGATGGACGCAGCGGCATTTGATGGATCGCTCCCCTGCACTTTTTTGCGATGTCCCCCAGACTGTTTGGCACATTCTTATTAAATGTCCGTCTGTGAAATCTTTGTGCAAGATACCTGTCCAGGTACGAGTGGGGTCACTACCACTTATCCCGTTTACTCGGTACGGGTTCGTTCATTCACACTAGTAGTGGACCCTTCGAATTGCTGGCGGAGGCTGGGGCCGGACGACGTAGCGTGCGTTATAATCCTTCTTACTCTTGTTTCGTTTCTTTTATTTGTGTACACTTTTTCTTTTGGTTCTTTTTAACGTAGTTTAGTAATAGACTATTACTGATTACGGCTATTAATGCCCCTAGGGGACGTCGCCAGATGGGTACCTTAAAAATTCGAAAAACGCCAAGTTCTCTTTCAATGAGCAGCCTTAACGTCGTTGAGGCTTTGCTCACCACAGTAGCGAGTTTGGTTTGTCTTTTGAGGGATTTCCCCACCCGGAGCCTTGGCGCAGGAAGTGCTTCGATCAGCATTTCCTCTCCCAGCCACTAACATCCACCCCCCATCAATCCCAAGCACTTTTCCACCATTCACATTCGTATTTCTATCATTACTCCATCCAAAAGATGTTAAACAGCCACTGGGCCATCACACACTCTTGCAGTACACTTCGTGGAACTACTCACTCCACCTTTCACCCAAACGCACACTTTACCTCCAACATATATACTTTTTACACCATAGAAAAGTTTACCACCCACTCCATATATTCTTAGAGCCTGGAATATTGCTTTTGTGTAAGCATGATCATAAACTTTCTCTAGAGCCATGATCTCAGCATACCTTTACATCTCATAACTCTTGTTTTTTTCAGCTGTCAGTGCAAATGATTGATCCACACCACTATTCCTTTAACAATTCATGGTATCCTTCTTTTATGCACAATTAGAATTTTTCCATGAACCTTACCTCCCAAAACTCAGTAGTTTTTCCCTGTAATTTTTACATTTCGTCTCTAATACAACGGTACTATGCCAGCATCCGTATTCAGGCCCTTTTCCAATCAAATGCCTTACAACACAACCATCAGAGCAAATACATAACCCCATCACTATTTTTAGCATCTCAACTACTATACCATTTATTCATGCCGGCTTCGCACTTTTCATACTCCTCTCACAACCCTAACACCTGTGACTAATTCCTTTATATTTTTATGCACCAGCTTTCTCACATTTTCCCCCATTCAGCATTCGTGATCGGAGGACTGGGTGGGTGCCCAGAGTCGATCCAATGTCATTAAATGCATTCATGACATTTTATGTTGCTTATCTTGTAGTACTCTTACTTCCATATCACACAATTGGTTTTTGTAAAACTTCATATTCACTTTTCTCCCTCCACACTCGTGGTGTTTCCAGAGGCTCGCTGCGGAACTGCTCTTGCCTTGTCATTGGAGAGAGGGCTCAGCCCGCTTATTAGAGCGAGCGGCAAAGTAGAGTTTTAATATACCTCTCTCCTCCCTCCTTAACCTTCATTTATGTTCTCATTGTTATGCTATTTGGTCTCCTCCTGTTCCCCTAAATCTCCTTCCCCCTTTTTACTTTCTTTCTCAAGTTTGACTGATTGCACCTGAGCGTATCCGTGTGGTCAGTTGTAGCGAATGATTAAATGAAAGTGTGGGTTCTAGTGCGTGGTATGGGTTTAAGTTCGGATTTTTTTGCAGTCTTGCCTCACTGGGGTGCGTCGCGCTGAACCACGCTGAGTTGAATGTTATGGGTGCCCAGACCGCGGATGCCTAGCGCGATGGTCTTTGCGCCCTCAAAGGGAAAATTCCGAAGGCAGCCAGCCGTTTTTAAAACAACGATAATGGTTGAGGAGTGCACGGGTCCCTCCATCCCTTCGAGGGTTCGCATCGGGTGACGCGGCTGCGTAGGTAGATTTCTCTCTGCGCGAGATGCCCTCCCCCAAATAACATAGTAGTATATGAAGAAAAATAAACCAAAAACTATTTCGCAGAAGTTTTTGACTTCTACTCCTCGTGATCCTGGATCTCGTTCCAATTCTTCTCGCTTTCTCGCGGCAGATCCGTTTTCCTCAGAGCTAGACCCTGACTTGGACTTCAATCGCTTTTTGGTCCTTAGAACCAACTCTCACATTCCCCTATCAAAACTTAATATTTTTTTTATCATTGAGGACTTCGATGAATGCTGTGACGAACCGCGAGGCATGTGATCCCGTAACGATGAAGCCCTGGTAGTGGAGGTCACTTTCTGCCCCATGATTCCTTACAAGCCCTTAAAACTTTTGCTTGCTCTGAGATTGCTTTCTCATCCCATCCAACCTTCAAGAGAGTTAAGGGCGTTATCCGTTCTAATAAACTAATGGAATATCACCTTAAGATGCTTCACTCAAAGCTGGCTAAACAGTGGATTATTGATCTTGATTGACCACAGCGAACCTTTGCTGAGATCAGGGTGAACACCAACGATGTTCCTGACGTTTGAACGTCGGGATATCCCAACGCATGTTAAGGCGGGTTACCTACGAATACCACTCAAACCCTATAAATCTAATCCGAGATGATACTTTACTTGCTATATGTTTGGTGATGTGACCACTGCCTGCCGCCACCCCCGTATATGCGTGGATTGCGCGCAGTCCTACTATGGTCATTCCTGCGACCATCCCCCCCCTCTGTACCAACTGTGGAGAACCCCATAAGGCTTCTTCCTCGAAGTGTCGCAGACCCCATCTTCCCTTCCTGTTAGCCCTGTTCTTTTGAAACCCTCCGGAACCACTACTTCCGACCTCCCTTTAGACGTTGATAGAACACCATATATTAAGAGTGGTGATGCTCCCCGTCCTGGGAGTAACGTTACCCCAAAACCTCTTGTCTCTACCCTTACCTTCGGGTCATGACCCACTAACTTTGGTCTCCCGAAACAAACTTGGCTCACCCAATACTAGCCCCCACCCCTCTAAATCGGGGTTGCCTCGCCATTCAAAGACTCGTGTAACGCTCGTGCCGGGTTCTTCTCGTACGGCATCTGCTCATGAGGGCTCCTCCGCCCCGCGGACTATCTGTACCGTGGTCTCTCAGTGGTCTGAGTGATGGCAGTAATTCTTGAAGGGAACTGTCAGGGGATCCTTCCCAAATGGGAGGAATTCTCCTCTTTAGTGTCTAAAATATCACCTTCTGTTATATGCTTGCAGGGAACGTTACTCGGAAAACGCCCTTTCCCGGGAAAACTACCACCCCCTAGCGGGGTTGCTCATGGTGGTGTCTCGCTCCTAGTGAGCACTAACCACTTTTGCGTGCCTTCAATTCTGCGGACTACTCTTCAAGCAGTCGCAGATCGTGTTCATCTTTATAATGAGTAGTAAGGTATATTCAAACTGTCCCTTTTTATAGGGTTTAATCAACTATATTCATAATACATCTAGAAAAGAAATAAAACAAAATATTACTAATAAGAATACATATGAACAAATATAAAAGAATAAGTGCAACGTATAACAGTCACTCCCACCCAAAGAATTCATTCTTTTTCAAAATATACAAGTAATACACTAGATAAAGAAAGCTAAGGTAAGGTATCAAAATGAATTAGAAATCGAAAAGATTACAAATCTAAACCACATACAGGTTTATGAGCCCGTCGAGATTTTCTAGGGCCAACTGTATTCTTAGATCGTGTAGGCAACTGTATTGTCAGATTGTTATGAATATGCACAGTTATCAGCATCATGAACATGATCTGCTCGTGTCTGGAAAATCTTTTCTTGCTCATTCCTCAATATCTTCTTGTTGGCTTGAGGAAAGTTAATAGTTGTAGATGGGGAACCGGAATGGGAAGCTGGATCGGAAAGGACACCTGGATTTCGTGATTCGGAATCATTTGGTGGAATAGTCCTAGGACATGGAGCTAAATTATGCAGAGCAAAAGTGATCTCTCTCCCAATCAGGGAATTTCACACGAGCATTTAATAGAGTTAGCATCAATCACATCAACGACTTCCACAGCTGGTTCGTATTTACTGCGATTCGCAAACCGTTTGGGGAGGACTTCTCCAGGTTCAATTAGCCAAGAAGGTAGGACTAAGCCGCAAACTGAACGTCTCTCAAAAGCAAAAGGTCTTTCATGCGGCGTGGTATTTGTAGGGGTACAAAGTAGTTAATGTATGGCATGTGAGGCATCAGGTAACACATCCAGCCATGCACTTAATGGCAAACCTCTAGATTCAATAGCCAACTTCACAGTATTACAAATAATGCCATTATAGCTCTGACATTGTCTATTTCCACGAGGGTTGTATGTAGAGGTGTAGCGGTTGTTTACACCAAGACGTAGTAAGAATTCTTCTACTTTCTTGGAAATAAATGACGCCGCAGTCTGAATGAATATATGCGAGTAGACCAAATAACGAAAAAGGATTTGTAAGTCAATCAATAACTACACTTTGGATGACAGATCGCGGTATGGAAACGCAAACGGAAATCGGCTAAACTCATCAACAATTGGAAGAAGATAAAGCGCCAAGTGCGAGGAAACTGGAAGCGGACCCTTAAAATCAATGGAAAGACGTTGAAAAGGCGCAGTCGCCCAAATCAAAGAAGTATTTTCTGGTTTAAAAAACTCGGTTTAATTTGATCCCATTCCTAACAATCAGCAGTAATACGGCGGATTTCATCGATGGAGTAAGGAAAGTTTTTAACACGAACATAGTGTAACATTCATTGGACTCCCATGAAGCGATTTTTTTTCGAAGTGTCGTTACAATACGACCGTGATAATATATCAGCAACAACGTTTTCGTGACCCGGGCGATGATGAATATCGAAGTAAAATGGAAGTAATTTCAAACGCCAGCGCATGGTCTTATCATTCTTGATTTTACCTTCTATATTGGTATCAAACATGAATGACACATCTCTTTGATCAGTTTCTCCGACCAAATGTCTACCAGCTAAAAACGGTTTCCATTTAAGTATGCTTTCTACCACCACATACGTTTCCTTTTCAACGATGTGGTGTTTCTTCTTGATCGGTTCAATGAGCGTGAGAAGAAAGCCACTGGTCGTCCGCATGTGATAAGGTGGCCTCGATTGCATTATCTGATGCATCCGTTTCTATAGAAAAGAGGGCGTCTTCATTAATAACTCCCATTGAATAGTTGGCAATGATCAAATATTGTAGAAAGGAAGTAGCAGAAATTTCTATACCAAAGCTTCCATAATTTGCCAGCGTGAGGATCCGAAGTAGGTACATCAAAGTTCTCAAGTCGTATGACTTTATCCATAATAGTTGATTAAATTGTATATACAAACTGGCTCTTTTTATAGGGTTTAATCATCTATAATTATAATACATTTATCAAAGAAATAAAACAAAGTATTAATAACATGAATACATATGAACAAATATAAATGAATAAGCGCAACATATGACAATCTTACGAATAGAATTTATACTTTCTGTTCTATTTGTATTCCCCCCCGGTGAGCACCATTCAAGGGCTCACTTTTTAAATCTTTTATTTCAGCTTCTAAATCCATTTATAATTCGAGGTGATTTTAATGATAGAGTGAACAACCGTCAAGGCCGTCTCCTTGAATCTCTTTTATCCACTAATTCTTTTAACATTCTTAACTCTGGTTATATTACGTCCTACCATATTCAAATTGATTCTTTCAGTTGCGTGGATCTATTGACTCCGCAGATTGTATCTCGGATTTTAAGTGGTCTATTTCAGATGAACTACATGGCAGTGACCACTTTCTCATTGTCTTGAAACACACGACCCTTTGCCTATCCCTTTCATATCCCCCAGATGAAATGCTGCAAGGACCGACTGGTTAAAGCTCCATGACACTTCCTTCTCCAGTACACAAATTGAACATTTTGTAGATATTGAGGCAGCAATACCCTACTTTTCCTGCTTAGTGCTTGATGCTGCTAAATACGCAATTCCTCGTACTCGGTACCGCCGGAGCAGAAGATCAGTCCCAAGGTGGAATGCTGATTGCACCCGTGTGGTGGATGCCTTTAAAATGGCTTATGCGTAGTTCAGCCGGAACCCAACTCTTCCGAACCGTATTGACCGAAATCGAAGTAGAGCCATTCGCCATCGAACTTTACGTCTGGCACGCAATGCCTCCTTGAGGACATATGTTTCCTCTATATCTTCCACTACCTATTCAGTTCAGGTGCGGAAAAGAATTGACAAAATCAGGGGTTGGTCTGCTGGTCTTTCTACCCATGGAATTGAGATGAGTGGCTGAATCATCTGCGAACCCACCAGCGTTGCCGATATATTAGCATGTTTTTTGTCGATGTTAGCAGCGTTGAGCATTACCCGGTGTGTTTCTGAAACCAGGTGGAGACAGCTTGTCTCCTTCCCATCATAGGCCAATAGCCCTCACAATCTGCCTTAGTAAGTTGATGGAGAAAATGATAAAAGCTGGCTTACAGTGGTTTTATAGGTTTGCAACTTATAGATGGTCACCAGTTTTGGGGTGACGATGGGTTACCAGTGTATGGGTGTCGGGCTAAGGTGGTTAAGGCAGCCTTAGAGTCGAGTTTGGTCTGACTCGAAAGGGTTCTTTCTAGTAATCCGCTTGTAGGCTGGGTTCGTATGGTAACCTGGTTATTGCTTGCCAGAAGGAATGACTCAGAAGAAAGATGGCAGTTTCGTAGGCTTTAATCTCGGCTTAAGCATATCTCAGTTCGGGCAAGCGAAATAGTTGAGTTTTCAATGGTTCGTTTGTGCGTTCACGCCTATGTGCTGACTATCAGGTTCTTGGGACTCTGGATGGATGGATTGAGGACGAGAAACTTACTCATGAAGCTACTAATATACAAATCAGAATGAGAATAATGAAGAATGAATAATAATAATGAAAATGTTTCAGCCCGTCTTTTTATAGCAACTTCAATTAAGGGGGGGGGGGTGACTTCTCTCCTCTTAAACTGGACGCCGAGTGGAGTTTATAGGGTCAGATGTATGTGATATGTTCTCTACTTAGACTGCTGGGCGGAATCAAAAGGGTATGTGCATGTTCAGTGTAGGCACGTGTGCAACAAAAAGAGTATTTGAATTTTAGACATCTGACCAGACTTATCAAGCCGACATCCATAACAAGATTGATTTAGTCGCTGGTCAGATCAGACTCCGTTCTATGTGTGTCCAAATGTTTTCTACTGCCCCTGTTATCTGTGTCCAGACATTCGGCTCATATCTGTTTCTTCATGTGTGTATGTTTTTACATTCGCCTGGTAACCCCAACGATTTCGCTTGCATAATTACAACATATTCTATTTTGCATTGATATATGTTATTAGATTTAATATTATTTACAAGTATTTGCTTTGTTCTACATTAGTTCATTGTTACAATATGGCATATTATTTCAGTGTTCAATTTGTGTGCCCAATTTCAACATTTGAATAGGGCCAACGGGGTGCTCATTTGTGAGGTTACTTGTTGGCTCTACTCCACTTTGCAATCTCTCTTATTTTAATATATGGTATATACTTTGGTTCACAGGGGAAAGTTCATTAGCCTTGTATAGTAATATTTACAAATATTGAGGCTGCGAACAATTTGCCGCTCTTTATTATAATAAACCGTGGCAATGGAATGAACGTTTCCATTTTATATTTTGAGATCACCCTATTTTACTATGCAACCGATTTTAAAAATAAAAGGATGACGGATCTTTAGCGAACGTAACTCTTCTTCCTGATCGTGTAAAAATGTCGGTCTTATCATTGTTCTCCCCGATGCCTGTAGAGGTTTTCTTTCGATTGTCTTTAACTCCATTGTTCTCCTTTTCATATTTTTATTCCTGACATGAAATGCAAAAGGTCGTTTTCGCATCTCTTGCGTGAGTCTTCGGGTGTCGCTGATCATTCAGTACATTGCTATTGTACGAGGGAGAGAGCTTCGCCGGTTTCAACCAGTCTACTGAGACAGTATCTTGTTTGCCATTGGGGAATTTAAAATTGTAGACCTTGTCGTTGCGCTCGACCACAGGGAAAGAGCAAGTAAATGGCGCTTCTAACGGTTTGCGAACACGATCGATTCGGATCCACACATGCGTTGCTAAGGAAGGTTTGGGCACCGAGTGCAGGTGTCCTTCTCATGCCTGTATGAAGTCGACTTGTGTCATGGCTGTAGCTGACTCATTGATGAATTTTAAATCGGTTTTCGACGATGAGGATGAAACCAAGGGATTTGGACACAGTTGTGTAGTCCTTGTAACTCCTGTGAACGGCGAAAACCCTGAGTCATTAGATAGGGAGCGAATGCCCAAAAGGATAATCGGAAGGGCTATCAGCCAACCTTGTCGACGGGCCATTATGGAGCACTTCAGAGTTATGTGTGCTCTTTCCGCCACCCCGTTCGTGTTTGGGCTGTACGCCGTGGTGCGGAGACGGTGGAACCCAACGAAGGTTGATATATCATTGAATAAATCGGACTCGAATTGGGCTCCTCTGTTGGTTCCACGTATAACGGGACTCCAAATTTTGAAATCCATCCGTCTAAGAAGGCCAAAGTATATCGGTTATGCTACGGGTAGGATTGGCCCAGGCAACGTGCACGGTGGTAGTGGTCCGACGATGTCAATGTGCACGGTTTTGAATCTTGACGAGGAAATATTAATGAGCAGGATTGGGGATTTCGTGTGGCGATCAATCTTGGATGATTGACATGAGAGATACTCCCGTGCCCAGGAGCGAATGTCCTTTTCCATATTATGCCCAAAATATAGAGACTTAATTAGACAGAGGGATGCTTTAATTCCAGGGTGGAACAAATTTGGCAATTGATTGAAAATAGTCCTCCTGCATGTTCTAGGGACAAACGTTTGTGGGTATTTTGATGTTAATTCACACCCTAGTTGAGCTTCTCCAGGAAAAGGGAAAGATTATAATCGCGACTGTAGTTCTTCTGTTTCTTCATTGTTATCCTGCACTGCCACCAAAGCTCGTAATTCAAATGAGTCAATTTGGACCGAATTGACGTTCCTCGATAGGTAGTCAGCAACGACGTTGTCCTGACCACGCGCGTAGGTGATGTCTCTGATGTATTCCAAAATTTCCGTCCAATGGCGTTGCTGCCTGTCCGTTTTGATACACAATGGTGAAGAGAAAGCGGATACCAACGGTTTGTGATCTGTGCATAAGGTAACATGGCGACCCTTAATCAAGTGCTTGAAGTGGATAACAGCAAGATACGCTGCCAAGAGTTCCCTGTCGTCTGTGGAGTATGCTTGTTGTGTCCTGCTTTGTATGCTCGATAAATTCGGTGATAAATTCACCATCTGGTGAAGGGCAGCACCTGCTGCGTATTGGGAGCAATCCGTCACCAGTTGATATAGTTAGTGGATAGGCAGTGGGTGACAGACCTTGACGGAGTTAATCAAAGCTACTTTAGTATTATTGACTGCTTCTAGCGCAGCATCGTTCCTTTCGAGTTCACGAGCCTTTGGTTGCAGACGTGCGAGCTCGGTCAGCGAGGTTTCAATCGCGGCGAAAATTGGAATCATCCTTCGATAGTATCTAAACATGCCCAAGTATCGTCATAGTTCCTTATAGTAATTTTGTAAGGGCATGTCCACAATTTCCTTCATTTTCTTAGCCGGTGGGCATATTCCCGTACCTGAAATATGATGCCCTAGAAAATCAATCTCTTCTTTCGCCAATTCGCATTTCTCCATGGATATCCGTAGACTGTTCTAGACCAGGATTTTTAATACTTGATCTAAACAATCTAAATGGTCGTCCAAATTGTCCGGAAATATTAGGATGCTGTCTAAATATACATAAACGAACTCTAATCCCCGAAACAGGTTATCCATGTGACATTTAAATGTGCAGCTTGCATTCTTGAGACCAAAGGTAACCTCATATACTACCATAAACCAAATGGAGTTAACACCGCAGTCTTCTCTATGTCCACCGGGTTAATCAAGATCTGATGGTAAGCACGAAACAGATCCAACCGAGAGAAGATTGTTTTACCATGAAGGTGATTTGCTACACTTTGTATTCCTTGTAATGGATATCTGTCGGCCTTCGTGATTGCATTAAGTGCGCGAAAATCACCGACCACCCTGTAATCACCGGGCGACTTCTTCGGGACCATGTGAATTGGCGAAGCCCACGTTGACTTTGATGGGCGCACAACCCCCGCCTTCAATAGTGTTTTGAACGTTGCTTTGGAAACTTGTAGCTTCTCTATTTAGAGAGGTCTTGGTCGCGTGAATGTTGGTGCTGCATTGCCGGTCTCAATTGTATGTGTCATGGAGTTAGGCAATGGCGGGACGGGATTAGTAGGCGTGGGGCTGTACAAGGCTTCATACTTATCTAATACGTCCTTACAACTAGGCCGTAGATGCTGCAGGTCATTAATAATTAGTGCTACTGCAGGCTCTCCAGATTGTTTTACTTTTGACTTGAGCTTAGTTTGATTATCGATAAGGATGCCGCGTCCACAATCCACCAAAATATTAAAGTGTCCCAAAAAGTTAATGGTAAAGTGGCATCCGCGACCACAAATAACCACCTAAACGACCGGCGAAGGCTAGGAATAAATATATTTGCGTATACTTTGCCCTGTACTTTTATTTTTCCACCATTGGCCGTTGTAATGTTCACACTAGGTTGACGTAATTCACCCATTCGCACCACTTTAATCGGAATTATTGACACAATTGCCCCCGTAGCAATTAAAAATTCGCACTTCATTTTATCTACTTTCGTGGCAACGGTGAATACTGATGGTATGCCAGCAGTCTCACTTGCAATGGCATCCCGTGCTAGTTTTCCGACGGGGCTAGCGAACATGGCCTAGAGGACGGTTGCATTTAAACGTGTTCCCATCTTTTCAGCCATCTGCACCAAGGCTTGCAGAATTTCGCACCTTCCCTGAAATACAAATGGGATCGACATACCACAGGTCCTCGGTTCCTTCAAAGTGGTCGCAGTCCTATCGGTATACTTTGGCACTATATTTGTTACTAAGTTTTTCAAAGTTAGAACGGTTTCCATTAGGGTACACACCCATAGGCACTGAGCGCGCACTTGTCGTATTTTGCACATTATTTACATGATTATCACACCTATTATTTAAATCGAGAACATTTATATCGGGAAAAGATGTGGCACTAGTTTCAATTGCATCACTCTTATTATTAACGACAAGATACTGTGTCCTATAAAATGACATTAGTTCGTCTGCAAGCTTTCCTGGCTGATCATGGGTTAGGTCCTTCTGGGTGGGTGCTTCACGAGTTCTTCCCCAACTACTACCTGTAGAGCTGTTCTCCGCAGTTCTTCCAGGTCGACCAGTGAGTGTTGAGTTGGCAATGAGTTTCTCTATGAGTAACATTACTTGGGTTCTTAGGAGCTGGTAATTTTTGGCAGACAAGACTGTAGGTGGAATTCGGTCGACAGTCTCAGGAGGTAGTGTAACCAGGACGTTGAAAAAAAATGGTTTCCTCCTTATTTATCGTCGATATGTGAAACTGGGCCTCGAAAATCTTAATTCAACCTGATAATGCAGTCTCGTTAAAGATTAGTGGCTTGATGGTGATAGCGTTCATGATTTCCGTTTCTCTTTGGCCTGCCAGGTGATGGTCCGATGAGCCCATATTCTTCTGTTTGCTTACTTTTTTTTGTTCGGTTGAAGGTGTTACCAGTTTATATGTTAGCAGTTTATAGATGGGCACCAGTTTTGTGGTGAAGATGGGTTACCAGTCGAGTTTGATCTGACTCGAAAGGGCTCTTTCGGGTAATCCGATGGTAGACGGGGTTCACATGGTAACTTAGTTATTGCTTAGCAGAAGGAATGATTCGGAATAAAAATGGCGGTTTCATAGACTTTAATCTCGGCTCAGGGTAACCTCAGTTCGAGCAAGCGAAATAGTTGAGCTTTCAGTGTTTCGTTTGTGCGTTCACGCCTATGGGCTGACTATCAATGTTAATGTTCAGTGTTTCTTGTAAGTCTCCTTCTATGTCAGGTTGTTGGGACTCTGGACGGATGGATTGAGGACGAGAACCCTACTCGTGAAGCTACTAATATACAAATCAGAATCAGAATAATGATGAATGAATAATAATAATGAGAATGTTTCAGCCCGTGTTTTTATACAAACTCCAATTAAGGGGGAGTGACTTCTCTCCTCTTAATCTGGACGCGGGGTGGTTCTTATAATGTCAGAAGTATGTGTGTGTGTGTTCTCTACTTAGACTGCTGGGCGGAGTTAAAGGGTGTGTGCCTGTTCAGTGTACGCAGGTGTGCAACAAAAGAGTATTTGAATTTTGGCCACCTCACCGGACTTATCAAACCGACATCTATAGCAAGATTATTTTCGTCGTTTCACAGGTTCATGTAAATGTTAGCTGGTCAGATCAGACTCCGTTCTATGTTTGTCCAGCTGTTTTCCACTGCCTCTGTTATCTGTGTCCAGACATTTGGCTCACATCTGTTTCCAAATGTCTGTATGTTAGTACATTCGCGTGGGAAACCCAACGATTTCGCTTTGCTCATTACAACATATTCTATTTTGCATTGATACATATTATTGCGATTTAACATTATTTACAAGTATTTGCTTTGTTCTACATTAGTTCATTGTTAAAACATGCCATATTATTTCAGTGTTTGATTTGTGTGCCCAATTTCAAGATTTCAATAGGGCCAACGGGATGCTCATTTGTGAGGCTACTTGTTGGCACTACTCCACCGTGCAATTGGGAGCTACAGTTTCTGGAATGCCATGGCCTCCTAACTCCACACCTATGTAGCTTCCGTAAGAAGCAGAGTACTACAGATCATCTTGTTCACATGGAGATACTCACCATGAGGCCTTTACTTGTGGCTATGTGGTCCTTGATGTAATTGCGCTCTTTGATGGTTACCCGGCCGAGGACTGAGGTAGCGGACTCTTTAATTTCGATAGAGAATTTGGCAGACTTTTTCTTCCACTCCCTCCTTCGAGGGGTCACCGGTCATGGAGCCTACCTCCTTGGAGAGGAGCACCCCCATAACCGGCGGCAATGCCTACTTAATATTTAGGCTGGAGTCATGACGACGGGACGCTAATAATAAGGATGGATGCCTGTAGTTGTATCTATCCATCCAGTTTGACTTAACTGAATCCCCTTATAATGTTTACGTTCGTTTATTTATATCAGGGTTGGATCAAATTCTGATTTTTATAAGTCAAATACAAATACTTTTATTTCTGAATCTAAAAATACAAATACAAGTACTGGTTCCAAAAATACAAATTCAAGTACAAATACTCCTATTCCAGATTTCAAAAATACAAATAAAAATACTCTTGAAATTATATAAAAAACATAAGCAGATACTTTTTTTCACTTAAATTTACATTTTACGTATCATAATTGCATTATATGATCATTAATGCCCGGAAGGTTTCTGGGCCTTTTTTGCTCGCTCAGGAGTGTAAAAATTGCCAGCCTTGCTAAACACCCTCTCAGATGGTGCCAACGTTGCAAAACACCCTTAGAATATTCTTGGCGAAATGCTTCAAAATTTTGAAGCTTTTTGTATCACGCCAGTACCTCTCAGGGGGTTGACATCAAAAGGCAGAACACCTTCTTCTATGTACGTTTCAGATTCTGCCATCATCACTGTAGTGTCTTTTGTTGATGCACTTGCCATCATTTGCCCAGCTGGAGGCATGTAGCCAAAAATACGAGGTCGTTTTGCACTCACGTTAGGCTCGTCTTGATTCATGCTCATGGAGATTAAAGGTTCCCTCTCTTGAATTACTCTCTTATTCAAGGTCAATTGAGTTAACTCGGAATGAATTAAGTCCACAATCCTCGAAACCTTTTCCTTTTGCATTTCCTTACATGGCACCAATGCCATCTTAAACCTGCAGTCCATGAGAGTTGTGGCAATGTTATCAGTCCTCTCAAGAAATGGATGCAACCTCTTTTTGATAGAAAAAAGACTTTAGTGCATTTGCCAAGTTAAAGTAGTAGATCAGTTTACTTTCCGTGAATAGTTTGAGGCTGCGCTCAAGGCCAAATACAATTCGTGCAACGCAAGAAAGTGTAACCATGTTTCCTCCTTCCATTTGCGTCATCGCCTCTTGGAACGGTTGCAAAACTTATATCACTTCTTTCAACATTATTTCCATTCCTTTCAACTCTTCTACAGTTCGGTTCGATCCTAGGAGGCGAATAGCTGAGTTGACTCCGTCAGTTTCCTTTAGAAATGACTTAAGCATTGTCAGTTGAGAGTTCCATCTAGTAGCGTTGGCAGACTGAAGTGAAACCCCAATCTTTTCCAAGAACGGTACTGCCACAGTAGATCGACGTATTGCAATTACAATACTACGAGTACACCACTTGTGTATCACAGTTGCAATTGCACTGTTTCTGACACAAGGATCATTGAAGGCACCTCGTATGCAGAGTTATTGTGTGTGTACAAAGCAACTGGACCAATCCGGTTGAAGGGCAAGCACCTCATTCAGATCAAGTTCTTCTTCCTAAAATATCAAGGTCAGTGGTGTCTTCATTTTCACCGCTACTTTCATTCCTTACTCTATTTCCATATAATCCTGATAGACAGACACCAAATGCTCTCACCATAGACGAGGCATTGTCTGCAACCACCTTCCTCACCTTACCACGAATTCCGAATTTAGTGACTACATCTTCATATGCTGTAGCGATGTTCACAGCTGTATGTCGTTCTATAAACTGATCGCAAGCAATGACGCGTGACTTTAGCTCCCATGATGAGTTGATGAAGTGTACAGTGACAGCAAGAAACTATATCATTTTCCGATTCGTCCAGAGCTCCAATGTCAGGTACATACGATTGAGATGTTCGAATTGTGTCATCAATTGCGACTCGATGTCTTTCGCTATCTGCAGAAGTAAATTGTTTCTAAGTGTGGTTTTGCTTGGAAACACGAAGCATGGTTTTGCTTCATACAGAAGAGCTCTAAAAGTCTTACTTTCAACAATACTCAAAGGCAGTTGGTCACACGCGATGGAGTCTAAGAGTTTCTTTACTATAGCCGTTGTTTGATGTAATTACCGTAAAAAATATTCTCTTGCGCAGGTTTGACTTTGAAGAACGAGGTCATTTTGGTCTGTGAGTGTGACGCAGAGCTCTCGCGCTTCTTTTTTTTCCTCTGCAGCTCTTAAGGTCTCATATTAATCATACTTAACTTTGTGAACTCATCTGAGGTGGACAACTAGATAAGATGTTGCCTTCGTGGCTGCCGAATATGACCTTTTGCATTGCAAACAGTCGGCTATGAGATTCTTGTCAGTAGACTTGACATTACAGAATAAAACTTTGCCAGTGTAGCTGATAGCTGAGGTATTTGTACGTCCTCCCAGACCTCCTCATCCCCGATTCAAGGGGCATCTGGTGTAACAACATCTTTGTTATCAATCTGCAATGTGAAAATTGAGAAGTGAGAAGCAATTAAAGTTCACGTAATTATTATTTAGTAGATTCAAATATTGTAGATTCAGATTTTATATATTTACTGGGTTTTTTCATTTAACAGTTCAATAGAAGCGTAAAGGGTAGGCCCTCGGATTCACATGCTTTCCCTTTATCATCATAGTTTATGGTGTTTATCGCAGGTCGACCCGCTTCGAGGCTACCATTTTTGGCCTAAACTTCTGTAACTTACCAGTCTAATTTGTGTAGGAGGAGTGACTCATCCCCCCCTCCTCTTTGTGCCCCACTTCCCTTTCTCCCCTTCGGACTGAAGGATATAATTGGGGCCGTGAGGCCTTTTAATTGATTCTGTTATGAGGACTCTGCCTGATTGCTCCGCTGAATCGTTGTCCGTCACTTACCTTGACGTCATTAATTTTTGGAGACCCGCACTAGATTCCTTCGTGCAGCGAGGATTTTCTGCCATTGATTCCTGCCAGCGTTGTCGCTGCCCCTCTGTCAGCTGCATCGATTTGTGCTCATCCAGTTACGTTTGCAAGTGTTCTCCTTGGGAAGCCGTTCACGCTGGGCACGTGAAAGTTCTCCCCTAGTCACCTTGCCATCTGTTCTTTGGGGAATTCTGTCTGATCGTTAGGCCTTCGAATCATCGTTCCCCGTGGTCTTGACGCCTTTCGCCACGATATCGCCGTCTGTGGGTTTCTCCTCGCCGAAGACCGTCCTCGCCTTCACCCAGATCGACTGGGGTCGAATTCTCTCATCATCGCCGAGCCTCTTTCGCCTAGTTTCCCGACGTGGGTTATTGCTTCACTGCTCTGGTATCAGGTATTTGGGAGTATTTCTTTCTTCTTACGTCCCCTTTAAATTAATTAAGTGTTATAAATGTTATTCATGTAACTTTGGGCCTTCGGGTAAAGGACGTAAGACAGGGATGTTATTCCGGGAACACCTGTCGCTAGAGTAGCGAAGCCTATTTCATCTTCAACGGCGCGTGTCGTTTGAGCTTTAAACAACTTATTTACAGTATTATTTACAACAAAATTAAAATGAAATAAATTAACTGTTAACAAATTATACGCGGGTCATCAAACAATAAGAAAAGTCACAAATGCTTAACACCATCGAATGACCACAAGTCGTTTTAACCAAAAAGATATTCGCACATACAAAAATGGGTTCTATGGATAAATTGTATGTGCGAACATCTTTTTGGTTTAAACGACTTGTGGTCGTTCGATGGTGATAAGCAATTGTGACTTTTCAATTTATTTCATTTTAATTTTGATGTAAATAATACTGTGAATACTTTTTATGTGTGTATTTTTTTAACCCCTTGCAGATACCTAGTAATTTAGTATCGTCCTGATTAATTCTGGTGAATTTCTGGTAGGCCTTTAGATCCCTGGTCTTCTATAAATTTTATGTGTGTAATTTCTTTGGGCCGTGTGAACCGGGTTCCGCGATAGCCTTTACAAGAATGTTATATAATAAATATGAGCTATATTTTCGTTAAATTTAAATTTGAGTTATATTTTAATTCCTATATTATTATAAATAAACATATATACTTCTATTCTTTTAAATTTAACTTATCATAAATCATATATCTGACTACTAAGACAGAATGTTAAGAAAGAAAAAAAACTAAAAGAAACATCACAGTAAAGAAACATAAGTATAAAGTGACTAATAACAAATCTAAAAAAATAAAAGCAATTTAAAAAAACAACAACATAAAACATTAAGTGAAAAAAACCCAAAATACTAAAATAAAATCAACCCCCCAAAATAATGATAATAAAGTGTTTAAAACAAACACAAACCTAATAGATTAAAAGTAACTTATAAATATATACAAATATGTGGGGAAAGGAAAAAAAAGATGGAGAAATCTGTTGATTATAAAATTTAACTAGTACTTTAAGTCATTACCCTCAAAATTAAACTTAATAAAAGAGAAACAAAGATAAATCAATAAGTTAACCCAAGAGAATATCTATTTCACTAATTAAACATTCAATTAACACACATAATATTATTATGTGTGTTATTATTATGATAATATGTGGGGGTCGAGCCTAGTAAACATTCGTTTGAAAATTTTAAACGGTTCACACAATGAACCTTATAAATAGGAAGATAAACTTCCTGCTTTGTAGTATTTCTCTTTCGTAATAGGAAGCTAAACTCCCCAGTATGCAGTACTATATAATGGGTCGGCTATACGTGGCTTCGTACAAAATAGATCTTGTTCTTGATGTCCCCATGGGAAAAAGGTAAAAATCGATGGCGTTTTCTTGAAGTGACTCTCCCTCGCCTTTTCCTCCTTTGCCGGCTGTGAACTTTTCGCTGAGCTTAATTTTCTTGTAGATTTCTTCAAGTCTAAAAATTCGCAAATGAAATGAAATGAAATGGGAGGTGGGAGACAAAGAACAGCTCTTCCGGCCCTCTTCCCGCCCCCCTTGGCACTCATGGAGCGGCTGGTACTCCTTTATAGACCCCCATAGTCACATTGTTTAGAGCCAAAGTAGGGTCCAAGCACTGTGAGTACGGCGGTATGAGTGAGAGGGAGAGGAAGAAGAAGGTTTTAGGATAGGACAGCGAAGAAAATAGTAGGAGACAAAAGTGGACTTAGTTAGTCATGGAACCTACAGCTTAACGTGGAATCCGAACCACGATGTGTCGCTTGTCTCTAACTACAACTATAACAGTTCATTGTGACCTCTGTCCCAAGTATCACTGTTATAGCAATGCCTCTGGGCATTCCTATAGTAAAAACTCCTGGGAAACTTAAATATTTATATCATCATTTATTATGTATAAAATTCAATGCCTTTGTCATTTAAATAATTCATGCAATCCTTTAACTTTGTTAATTTAATCATTCATTTATTTTACTCTAACTTTGTCAATTTAATCTTTCAAATAATTTACTTTAACGTCTGTAAATTAAATCATTTTATGCTAAACTTAATAATTAATTAATTCATTTATTTTCTTGTCAATTCAATTAACGTATACTGTTACAAACAACATCTCTTAAAATTCACAAACAAACAAACAAACACACGTTCCCAGTTGATCAAAAGAGCACGCCCTCTGCCCACTCGACTCGCTGCTTTCTTCGTATAAAGGTCGGTAACCATTCCTTCTACAATTATTCATTTACCTCCAAACAAATCATATTGAGTTAATTCCACTCTCACATTCTTTGCAAACGACAGTACGAGAGTAAGTCCAAATTATATTTGCTTCTCATTGCAGCCCCAATTCAGTCCATTATAGATACTCTAAAATACTACATAGATAATATATTATTTACTCAAAGATACTCTAAATTATTTCCTTTATTATTATTTACTCTATTATTCACTCTATATTGTTTCACCATATCATTCACCATATTTACTTAACCTACTTATCTCATTGTACATTCGTTGATTTTATGAATATATTTATATTTGTGTAATTGTCTTTCTTAACGCCCAAGTCATTATTCCAAAATTTATTTTGCTGTCGCCTTTAGGCCTGAAGCTAACGGCAGACATCTTCGATCAAACAAAATTTATGGGTATGGTTTTCGAAACGCTATCTAGGCTGATTTATTAACCGAAAATAAATCACATTGATAACCATACACTATAAAATTGGTGCCCAAAGTTTAGCAATCTCCCGTCAATCAATAAATAAGTTTAAACGTTAAAATAATTCTGACTCTACGCGTCAATTTCGTTCCAAAGACTCGCTTGAGCAATTTTTGATTCACTTGTTCATTTTTTTATATCGCGTGTAATCTTTGACATATCCTTCCAATTATCATAATTCATGCCAATTTTAATTTAATATTATCCCCTATATTCAACGAGTGGACAATTTCCTTAATTTCGCAATTATTTTTAATTTCTTCATATTCCTGTGCTCGTGACCAATTTTCACACACACACACACACACACACACACACACGTGCACACAGCCACAGCTACTTCTCACGTAAACACCTTCATTCAACTAGCACAAATATACATTAAACGGTGTCTATAATGGACCAGACGCACCAACTAAGGACATCAATTAGCGCCCAACCTCATCGTGACCATCGTCTGCGCATAGACAACCACATGCGTACCTCTCTCTTCTCGGGTATGATCATGCAAACCCAATTGCATGGTTAGAAGTCTCATCCCTCCTCTTTAAACCACAAAACATCACTGAGGAGGAGAAAGTATCAGCAATCATCCAGCGGTTACCCTTAAGTACCTTTATTCAGTTCAGGGAAGTGTTAATTAACGACGAACAGGCTGATGTTTTAGACCGCCTGAATGAGGCTTTTCTCAATACATATGGTAGGTCCTAAATTGATGACCTGAGAGAGCTTCTGAATACTCAGGAAATGGGAGATAAGAGTCCTACTTCCGTTTTGTCTCATTTGAAGGACCTTATCAGGGTAAAAGGTGCTCACATCGAACTTTTTAACCCTCTCCTCACCGAAATTTTCATGAGAGGAGTCCCCGAGGGTATTAGGCCATTAATCCTAAGCTCGAACACCACGAGCATTGATGAGGTTGCTGCAGCCGCAGATAAATTGTATAAAAGTCCTTATGTAAATTGGGGCAACGGCCAAACTCACGGCCCATTTAACAATGCTTCAATTTCTCAGGTTCGAGGCCCGTCGAGCTCCTCTGACGAACGGGCCGAGCATTCAAAGGTTCCATCTTTCCTATCGAGAGACCTTGAGGTTTCAATATGGAGGATGGAAGCCGACATCCAGCGGTTAAAGCTGCAGCGTGAACCACATAGCGAGCACGGACACGGGTTTGGCGATCGAAGGCGCAGGTCCCGCTCTGGCTCACGAAAGAGAAACCAACGAGGGCATCCCGATGCAAGAGGTGAGAAACAGCAAAATTTTTACGCTCATTCTTCCAACTTTTCTCACCATCTTCCACACCATCAGGGCCTATGCTGGTATCATCAAAGGTACGGGCACAACGCTGTACACTGTACACAGCCTTGTAGCCACAGTTATGCTTCTTCACATGTTGTGCCAGGTAGTCTCCCGAAGCATACCTTTTTCCTTTCCTCTCATCCAACTCGGTGGTGCTGGTATCATAACAAATATGGTGCACAAGCCGCAAAATGTGTACAGCCTTGCACATATTTACAACTAGTAACTTCACCTCCACCTAATCTCAACTCTCCACTCCTCGCACATCAATCTTCATCCCCAAATTCCTCTAATCTTCACTTTTCATCACCAAACTCTCCAAATCCTCAATCAAATCTTCATTCCTCAAATCCTCCAGTTTTCTCACTTCACCCAACTCAACCACTTTCTCTAAATCCTCAAATTTAAATTTCCTTAAACTTCAAATTCTTGCATTTCTCTCACTCCAGTCTCTCAATCACAAACTTTAAACTAGAAAGGCAGGGGACAAAAGGGTCTACATCCCCTGCCTATACCTCATTTCCTCATGTAGCTCGTCCATTGCGTATTTTTGACCCACTTTCTGAATTTTCATTCCTGGGACACACTGGTGCTGAATGCAGAGTCATACCAATTTCTAAAGCCGACAGATTTAGTTCTGAAGGCAGCCAATTCGACCAATATTAGGACCTATGGAAGGCGTAACCTTCAAGTCTCACTCGGTCTCCTTCGGGTTTTTCAATGGACTTTCATTATGGCCGAGGTAGATTGTTCAATATTGAGCCTCGACTTTCTTTCGGCTCACGACCTCTTGGTCGATTCTCGACAACGCAAGCTTGTCGACCGCAAAACTCTCTTCACTCTCTCAGCTTCGTACTCACCTTCTCAGAGTTTCCTCCTCTCTATTCGTCTCCCATCCACCGAGCCACCGTTTCAGCGCCTCCTTCAGGAGTTTCCTGAGTTCACCCTTCCACCTTCGAAGGACAGGCCCATTAAACATAATGTGGTGCATTGGATCGAGACAACAGGAGGTCCTGTATTCTCACGGCCACGTCGTCTAGCACCGGATAAACTCTCTGCTATGCGTGATGAATTCCAATTCATGATTGATTCAGGCATTTATCGGCCTTCCTCTTCCTCGAAGATAAAGTTAGAGTGATGACTTCTCTGTGAAGGTTCTGAGTCCCTTGCTATTTGTTATGGTTCTGGAAGTGCTGTCACAGAATTTTAGAACAGGATTGCCATTCGAGTTGTTGTACGCTGACGACCTAGTGCTGATTGCTGAGAATGAGGAAACGGCACTTGAGAAGTTCATGTTCTGGAGGGAAGGGATGAATTCAATGGGGCTGAGAGTGAATTTGGATAAAACAAAGATGATAATTTCAAGCGTGGGTGGTGGTAATGACATCATTGAGGGTATGTGGCCATGTGCAGTCTGTCACAGAGGGGTAGGAAATAACTATCCTGTGTAAGTGTAATGGATGGGGTTTGTGGGTGCATAAAAGATGTAGTTGTAGCAGGGGTAGGCTGCAGAATGATGGAGAGTTTCATTGCACGTGTGTAGAGGAGAGGATTATATTTGATGGTGTGTCGCTTGCATGCGTAGAGGAGTTCTGCTAGCTGGGAGATATGATCCATGGCAAGGGTTAGAAGTGGTTAGAAAAAGTTCAGAAAGCTGCTATCTCTCTTGAAGCTGGGTTTTTTTACCCTCCGAGCTCACAGATGTCTGTACACTGCGTGCGTACGAAGTGCAATGTTGTACGGCACAAAACTTGGGCTGTGAAGGAAGAGAACATCCTGAGGTTCAAGCGTACTGAGATGAGAATGGTGAGATGGATGTGTGGAGCATCTCTGAATTTGAGGCCTGGAGGTGACAGAGTTGCGAATTAAGGGATAGATTGGGGATAAAATGCATTGGTGTGGCACTGAGAAGAGGCATATTGACGTGGTTCGATCATGTGGAGAGGATGGAAGATAGTAATTGGGTGAATGGTGTTAGGAGGTTGGGGGTGTAGCTGCCAGAGTGAGACCGAGGAAGACGTGGAATGAGGTCATACAGAGGGACCTCAGAGATATGAATTTGAATAGAGAAACAGCCAGAGATCGTGCAAGGAAACCCGTCATTAGCTAAATAAGGCCGATACATTCAACCATGTATGGAGCCTTCAAAAATGAGGATGATGATAAGCGTATTGTACGCTCTTTAACTTCTGACCATCTTCTTGCCTCCAAAATACATTTCTAGTTGGTCAAGAACTCTAGATACAAAGTAGAGTTTTGCTGGGTTCATAATCATGTCAGAATCTAACCAGGATAAGGAGCGGGCAGATGAGGCAGCTCGAATTGCGGCCATTCGGACACCGACTTACTTCAGTCTACTTTAGCGTGACTTTTATCCTCTTATTCGGGATTACATTCGGTCACTCTGGCAGTCAGAATGGGATGGCTGCATCGATAACAAATTGCCTTCAATTAAGCCCTCGGCTTTACTGTGGGCTAGCTGTTATCAACCTTGTCGGAGCTCTGAGGTGGTCCTTTGTCGCCTGTGAATCGGCCATTTAATGAGTAGTGATGGGCCCTAAATCGCTCCTCCCTCATATCAGTGCGTCATCTTTCGGTCGACTGCCAGTCCTTGGTATGCTTCCCATCTATTTTACATGTCCCACGAAACGATAGACTGCGCTTCCTCTTAGCTGAGGGCCCCCTCTTTTAGCACCAATTTCCTCTTCTGAATACGTTTTCTTCTTTTATAGCTTGTAAATACCTTTTTAATTAGCTATGAAACGTGAATATGAGTAAACTCGTATTTACCCCTGTGTGTGAGGCAATAGGTTCCTTAGCTTAGTTTTCCATTTTAGTTAGTCTATGCCAAAGCATATCATTTCTTTATTGCCCCTGGGCCCACTTTTTATTTTTTAATCCTTTGATTTTAACCTTACCGCTTTTTGTACTTTAGGGCCTCGAACACTTTTATATCTTGTTGCTCGAAACTTTTTTTAAATTTAGTGGCGTAAACCTTGCTCCAAATAATAATAATTTTTTTTTTTTTTTTTTAATTAAGCGGCTATCTGGCGACTGCCGACTTAGGCATTAGTCGCCGTAAACAAACAGCCTAGTTCTAGGCTACTTTAAAAATTAAACAGGAAACAATAAAACGAAATAACAATAAAAAAGCAATAACAAAAACAATAACAAAAACAACAACAACAATTAAACTGTGTTAAATGAAAGGGAGAAGGCCAGCCTCCCCCAAAAAGTCAATAAGTCCACTAGTCATGGTGCACGCACTCCTCCCGAGTACAAGGGACAGGCGGTAGCGACCCCGCCCATCCCGGTACCGGGACAGGTATCGTGCACGAAGATCATCCAGACTGGGACATTCGACAAGAATGTGCCGAACAGTCTGGGGGACGACGCAGTCGTTGCAATAGGGCGCAGGCGAGCGCTCCATCAAGTAGCGATGCGTCACACGAGTGTGTCCGATTCGAAGACGACAGAAAGCAACCTGAAGCCACCGCGGCATTGGGGGATAGGTCCATGGGAACAGTCGCAGCGCAATGGCACGCAACTTTAAGTTCCCCTCGACCGTCTCCCATCTTCTTTGCCAAGCAGTCCGAAGAGCTGCCCGTATTCCTGCCATGTAGTCAGTGTGAGGAAGAGCGAAACGCTGGTCCGGTCGAGAGTCCTCGCGGACTCTTTGGCGCGCTCATTCCCCGCAATTCATACATGTCCAGGAACCCAGCAGAAGATAATCTCGACATCTGCCCGGCTCGCCAAAACCGTGGCGTCACGGATATCGCGAACCAGGGGATGCGGAGATTCCAATGCCCGAGAGCACTCAGGGCGCTTTGTGAGTCGCTATAGATCACAATCCGGTCTCCGAACCGGGCACGTCGCGTAATCTCCCGTACCGAGTGGTGTATTGCCACCAGCTCGGCCGTGAAGACAGACGCAGCGCCTGGTAGAGCCCCGCTGACTTCAAACAGAGGGGATACGGCGTGGAAGCCGACCCCCTCTTGGGACTTGGAGCCATCCGTATACACTGGCACGGTACCAGCGTGACACGATGTGTGCTCCAAAAAGGTCGAACGCAATACTCCCGGCGCAGTACAAGCTTTGGGAGCAGAGGCGTGGCGACAAATAGCCAAATGTGGTACCCTCCAGGGTGGCGTCCTGGGCAAAGCCAGGGGCGCCACCGGCCCGAGAGCTATATCTACCTCTCGAAGGAGTTTCCTGGCCCTAAACCCAAAGGGCTTAGGGTATGACTGGCGTCTCTCTGCGGCATAGGCACCATCGAGATCACCTGCGGATGCAGTGAGAGCTGTTGGCGACTGAGGGAGGCGCCGGGCTCGCGCGTACAGGCGAGTGATGCACTGCACGCGGCGCAGAGCGAGTGGCATCTCCCCAGCATCGACCAACAGGCTCTCAATGGGGGAAGTGCGGAAGGCACCGGTCGCAAGGCGAAGGCCGGTGTGGTGGATCGAATCCACCTTCCGCAATAAACGCTCGGCTGCGGATGCATAAAACTCGCATCCGTAGTCGAGCTTCGAGCGAACAAAGGATCGATAAAAAAGTAAGGCGGTAGCCCTATCAGCGCCCCAAGCACTGAACGCCACGGAACGGAGAATGTCCATGGCGCGGGTACAAGAGACCCTAAGGCTGCGAATATGAGCCTCCCAGGTGAGGCGTCGGTCGAATACAAGACCAAGGAAACGGTGCGACTCAACCACCTCCAGGCGCACCCCATTAAGAAACAAATCTGGGTCGGGGTGAAGCCGTGGATGGCGGCAGAAGTGCACCACCTTAGTCTTGGCCAAAGAAAACCGAAACCTGTGCGCTTCGGCATAGCGAGAGACGCGGTTCAATGCCTGTTGGAGTCGACGCTCCAGAGTTGGCATCTGGGCCGCGCTAAAAGAGATCGAAAGGTCGTCCACGTAGAGCGTAGCGAGAACATCTTCCGGCAGCACCGAGGTGATGCCGTTGATGCTCAGGGCAAAGAGTGTGACACTGAGGACACTTCCCTGCGGGACACCCTCTTCCTGCTCCTTTGGGCCGGAGAGGGCTCCCCCCACCCGTACGCGGAATCGACGATCTCGCAAAAATTCAGATATAAACGTTGGGAGGCGTCCCCTCGCCCCCATCGTGTGGAGAGTCTCCATGATACCGTATCGCCATGCGGTATCATAGGCCTTCTCCAGATCAAAAAACACCGTGGCGTAGTGCTGTCTACGAAGGAAAGCCTCGCAGACGGCACTTTCCAGTCGGAGCAGAGCATCCGACGTGGAGTGGAACTTACGGAAGCCACACTGTGCAGAAGACAGATGGCCTCCGCTGTCCAGGAAATAGGCTAATCTAACATTTACCAATTTCTCCATCAACTTGCACACGCAAGAGGTTAGAGAGATTGGGCGGAAACCGGTCGGAGTAGAGTGATCTCTCCCCGGCTTGCGAAAGGCGAGCACAGTAGCGATTCGCCAGGAGTGTGGGAGAAGACCTTCCACCCAGATCCTGTAACAAATCTAACAGAAAGGCCATGCCTCGCTCACCCAGGTGTCGAAGCATGGCGTACGGGACATCGTCCGGACCATGGGCGGTGTCCGCGCACGAAGCGAGAGCGGAACGCAACTCACTCACAGTAAACTTGTCGTTGAAGGGTTCTCCGCCTCTGGAAGTAAAGTCCAGCCGGCGGCCTTCCGCGACATCACGACGTGCATTGAATGCTGGCGGAGCAGCATCACGGCTAGAGAATGCGGAAAAAGCGGTCGCTAAGGATTCCGCCACGGACGCGGGGTCCAAGATTGCGGTCCCATTCTCCTGGAGAACGGGAGGGGGGTCCTGCGAGAACTTGCCCCAAATCCTTTTGACTCGCTTCCACACCTCAGCTAAAGGGGTCTTCCCGTTAAGTGAAGACACGTATGCCCGCCAAGAAGAGCGGCGGGCGTGCTTCGAAATATACCGGAACCTAGCCCTAGCCCGACGAAATTCAGCGACAGTGAAATGGTTCGGGCGGCGCTTATAGCGCATGTAGGCATAACGCTTCTGTTTGAGGGCCGTCTCACACTCGGCCGACCACCATGGGAGTGGTCGGCGTGCAAAATGGCCAGACGTCCTAGGAATAGTAGTCAGGCCCACGGCGATGAGGTTGCCGGAGAAGAACTCAACGGCCTCATCTACCGACCTAAACTCCTCGACTGAGATAGAGAATTCAGTCATTTCCTGAAATGCAGGCCACCGCGCCCGCGCCAAGCACCACCGAGGTGGTCTCTCAGGCGGCAGTTGCCCTGAAAAGGATATTTGAATGGGAAAGTGATCACTACCATGGAGGTCATCGACCACCCCCCAATCAAAATCAGGCTGTGCATCCGAAGAGCACAATGATAGGTCAAGGCAAGAAAATGAAGCGGTTCTCGGACAGTGATGCGTAAACTCATCCACGTTTAGGACACCCATCTCAAGCTCTTCGATCAGATCGGCAAGGACTTGTCCCCTGGGATTTATGGAGTAATCTCCCCAGAGAGGATGCCTGCCGTTCAGATCTCCAAGCAAGAGATAGGGCCTCGGCAACCGTGCCACGACGCGGTGGAAGTCCCCCGCGTCGAAGTCAGCTGACGGTGGAATGTACGCAGAAATGATAGTATACCTCCTATCCAGGTGCAGCTGCACAGCCACTGCCTGAAAGGAGGTATCTAAAGAGAAAGGAAGAACGGAGACATCATGCCGGGTGTAAACCGCGCATCCCCCAGCCCGGCCATCCCGCGGGGTGGGGTTGCAAGACCCTTATACCCCGGGAGGGCAGGCAGCGGGAACGCGCCTAGCATGGTCTCCTGCAAAAAAATAGCTAACGGGGAACGGGACGAGACGAGCCTCCGCAGCTCCTCCCAGTTGGCCCGGAGTCCACGGCAATTCCATTGAAGGAATATGCCCTCCAGGCCTAGCTCGGAGGAGACGCGGGGGCTCTCCTCGAATTGAAGACCCTCACGGGAATGGCCGTACGCTTCCCGGGGGCAGAACCCCAGGCGCTGTTGGCCAGACAAAGCGCTGAAGGCGCTGTCGCCTTCGAGGACTTATTGGGGGAGGTTGGGCTCGCCATGCGAGTCTTTTCCTCCCTCCGCATCGAAACCTTAGGCGGGCGTTGCGGCTTGGGAGGCGGGGGGCCCTCTTTTCGAGGAACCACCGTCTCCGAGCCACTCGCTCCACCTCGGGGCGTGGGCGAAGGGGCCGAAGCTCCTTTGTTGCTGTCCTCCTTTCGGGGAACAGCTTTAGGAACCCCGGAAGATGGCCTAGCGACCATCTTCAGGGGTGTTGCCTCCTGTGAGTCTAACGACTCTGTGGAGGCGCGTGGCCGTTTCGCCTTACGGGAAACGGTCACGCTGGGGGAAGAGGGGGGAGGCCTGGTTTTAGCCGGGGCTGGGTGTGAACCCTTTTTGCCGCCAGCTCTACCAGGGGAGCGCCCGAGTGTAGTAGAGCCCGCAGAAGGGCTCCGAATGGGCGCGGAAACAACCGTGCTATATGGCCTGGATGGGCCAGGAGCAGAGGGTGCTTTTCTAACTATTGAGGCATATGACGTCCCAGGCAGAGCCGGGCGCGCCAGGACCAAGTCCTTAGCCTCGCGGAATGAGAGTCGATCCTGGGCCTGAACGGCCAGGATTTCTTTCTCAACGAGATATGCACCACATTGCTTCGAAGAAGCAGGGTGCGGCTCTCCGCAATTGACACACTTGGCCACACACGATTTGGACTTATCGTGTGCGACCTTGGAGCAATTTACACAGACTTCGGGTGACCCCGATTTTGCACGTCTACATGATCGATTCGTGTGGCCGAAGCGGTGACAGTAATAGCACCGCCGCGGCAGTGGCACGAATGCCTTCACGCGGTAGCGGTACCAACCGGCACGCACCGACTCAGGGAGCTTGTCACAGTCGAACGTGACGAAGAGTGTAGGGGTGGGTCTCGAGGCCCCTCCCTGTTTTCTCATCACACGTTCGACCTTGACCGCCGCATGGTCGGCCAGCTCTAGGGTGATGTCTTCTATGGAGTAGTCAACGAGTTCCCTCGCATAAACTACTCCTTTTACAAAGTTCATGGTAGAGTGCGGCGTCACACTCACCGGGGTGCCATGAAGTGTCCGAAGAGCACTTATCTTGGCCGCCTCGGCGGGATTCGCCAGAAGGCTTCCGTCCGAGAAACGGGTTACCTTCGGCTCTCTACCAATTGCACTAGCTAATCCTCTCCTCTGATGGATCATGTTGCCCTTGGACAACATGCTGCCATCAGTGGAGCGAATAACGAGGAAGCGTTTGAAGCCAGCGGGCTCGAAAACGCCAGGTAACCTCTGAATCAGGGGCCCCAATGTCATCGAGGCTCCGCCCTGTGCACTTTTGGTCTTTGTCATCGTCAGGAGCTCCGTACCCGGGGAAGCAGAGGGCCCGGATGTGCCGATCTTGGCTTGGTCGCTTGCCAAAGTGGCAGCAGACCCATCCGTCCCCGTAGCCCCCGCGGATTGAGAGGAGCCCCGAGTCTTCTTCGTCTTTTTGGTCCTTTTTTTGGGGGGGGAGGAGGGCGGGGAATGAACCCGCTTCTCACCCCCGCCGGTAGAAGCCCCCAGGCCAGATGGACCGGCCTCAGCCAGGTCCTTCTCCGAAATGGAGAAGGTCCTGGTGGTCGCAGGGGCATCATCCGGAGGAAATCCCTCCCCTCCTTGTACTGCCTGAGAATCTACAGCCGTTTGATGAGGACCTTGCATAGGGGCGGATTCGGGTTCGGTGCTTGGCGCCGAGCCCGGATTCCACCCCATGGAAGGCCCTACCTTCTGAGGCTGGTTTTCCACAAGGACCATGTCTATCACAGGAGGGGCCTCCAGTTGGCCATCCCCTCCCAGGACATCGCAGGTCCCCTTGGCAGCGTCATAAGTCTTTAGTGGGGAGGCACAGGCCTTGACCCCGGCAAGGTTTAATATTTTTGCCAGCAGGTCTTTTGAGGGAAGCGACCGAAGGGGCCTGGCTTCCCTCTCCCCCCCTAAGGGGGTTTGCCCTACCGAGCCGCTTGTACGAGGGGCGGTCGGCAATGGGCTGCCTGCTGGCTTTCTTGGCAGTCCCCTTAGAAAGCAAAGGAGGGACTGCCGCTGGAGATAGGGAGGTGCCCGAAAGCACCTCCAGAGAAGGGGGTGTCCCCTACACCCGTAGGCGTAGGAGAGGAGTAAGCCTCCTCTCCGGTTAAAGAGGTATGGAGGGTCCCCTGCGCAAGCACAGGGGGGGGGGGGACCTCCATCTTTTCTGTGGAGCTGCACGAGGGCGGCTCCGTTGTTTTAGGGGGAATTAAGGGGAGATGGTTTTTTTTTTCATCATTGGGCATGGTGACCCTCTTTGTTTTACGGGACGCAATCGCTCACCACCTCTTGCAGTAGCCCGCACTGCAAGAGGTGCTTACAGGCCCGGCAGAGCCAGGCGCCGCCATTTGGGACCACCCCTCCCGCCTGGTGGCCTGGCAGTCCTTCGGCATGGCGGCTCCACCTTAGACACGGCGTAAAACAGATAGAATGTGAAGAGGAGAGGAAAAGGGATGCGAGGAAGGTATGGGTGGGGATGAAGCAGGTTGTTAAAAAAACCCCATCCCGAACCGGAGCTGAGGGGTTAGGGAACAATGTCCCCTCCCCCCTCAGCCCCCATCCGGGGTGGTTGGCTTGAGAAGAAGGTCAGCATTCTACCCTGTGAAATTAGAGGCTGACCAGAGAAAGTTGTGCGAGAGGTTGTATGAAAAGCGACGAGGTAGGGGAGAAATCGGGCTATCTGAAGGTAGGAAGAGAGGCTAAGCTGGGGCCAAATAATAATAAACATTCAATTTCCGTAGGAAGAGGATGACGATAAAAACCACTCCCAAAAAAACCGTTTCTAAATTTATTTAATGGACAACTTTTCGAGATAGAATCTCAAGATGTATGCACAGTTTAAAAGAATAATTTGCCTAGAAGCAATTCATAATACAAAATTATGTGCATATGTTTTCCTCTTAAAATTACAAGTTCATAATAAAAAAAATGAGCAGACGAAAGGAAAGGAATGCTCTGCTCAAAATACAAAAATGGGCTTTGGGAAAACGTACTAAACACGATTTAATGGAACAAAGGCATTATTTATATAAGTTAAGCAGTATCATCTAACACACAACTTAGGGATTTGACGATTTTTTATATAGCGCAGGGAGAAGAAACAAGGAATTAGTCATGAAGAGAGATCATCGCAACAGACCCCCCCCCCCACTTGTTATATAGCGCATGGAGAAGAAACAAGAAATTAGTCATGAAGAGAGATCATCCAAACAGACCCCCCCCCCCCACTTGTTATATAGCACATGGAGAAGAAACAAGGAATTAGTCATGAAGAGAGATCATCCCAACAGACCCCCTCCCCCCCACTTGTTATATAGCGCATGGAGAAGAAACAAGGAATTAGTCATGAAGAGAGCTCATCCCAACAGACCCCCCCCCCCCACTTGTTATATAGCGCATGGAGAAGAAACAAGGAATTAGTCATGAAGAGCGATCATCCCAACAGACCCCCCCCAATTGTTATATAGCGCATGGAGAAGAAACAAGGAATTAGTCATGAAGAGAGATCATCCCAACAGCCCCCCCCCCACTTGTTATATAGCGCATGGAGAAGAAACAAGGAATGTCATGAAGAGAGATCATCCCAACAGACCCCCCCCCACACTTGTTATATAGCACATGGAGAAGAAACAAGGAATTAGTCATGAAGAGAGCTCATCCCAACCCCCACTTGTTATATAGCGCATGGAGAAGAAACAAGGAATTAGTCATGAAGAGAGATCATCCCAACCCCCACTTGTTATATAGCGCATGGAGAAGAAACAAGGAATTAATCATGAAGAGAGATCATCCCAACAGACCCCCCCCCCACACTTGTTATATAGCGCATGGAGAAGAAACAAGGAATTAGTCATGAAGAGAGATCATCCCAACAGACCCCCCCCCCCTCCCATTTGATTTCCCAAATCGTTACGTCGAATTCATGGTTTATCACACTACACATTTACTAAAAACAACCATCTGATGTATGTAGTGGTATTAAATTCTAACAACCTGAATGTTTTCAAGTATTAGCGGTGAGAGAAGTATTAGTGAATACTTCTCTTTGACCAAATTATTATTAGTTATAAATATAAAACCTTTGAGAGGAATATGATCTATGGCTTCAATTAATACATTTTTACCCCCAAATGCAATTAATCCTGTAAATTACCGGCAGGAAAAAGAAAATAAGATTGGGAGAGCTTACGCCATTGCCCCTCCTTTAATAAAGCCGAAAGCGCTCGAAATCTTATTTTATTTTCCTGCCGGTAATTTACACCCTTAAACTGACGCGTGTGAAAATAAGGAAATGACAGCAGGCTCCCTTTCTTTGATGAAATGGTCCCCAAGAACGTTACAGACCAACGTTCAAAGCAAAACCCCACGAAGAACTAACAGTTACGTAAAAATAAAAAAAATAATAGCACCATTAGTAAAAATTATACTACATATAAAGGCACAAATACAATGGAAATAACTATAACTACGATTTGATATAAGTACTAGATTTAGTAATCTTAATAGTTAAGTCCCACACAGGTTTATAAATTCCAATTGATGGTGATTGGAAATTTGATGGCTTGAGACAAGAACTTCGAGAAAAAAAAGTGGGTAATAACGCTTAAAAAAAGTGAAAAAAATATGAAAATAATATTATTATATATAAGTAATAACTGTAGAAATATGAAATATTGAGTATTTTGAACATGAAGCTGCTCAGGCAAAAATGTTAGTTTTAAAAGATTCAAATGTGACTCGTGACTTTAAGCTAAGATTTAGGTTGATATGGCACATAGGTATGGACTGGCCGCTACATCGCTTTTGTTAATAGGTCCCCCAGGAGCAGATGGCATCTTTGCTCCGTCCGACCACTAGGGAGAAAGCCTTTGATCCGACAGCTTGTGCTGTAGGCCCCCGGTCAACGTTACAATTAAGTGTGGCCTCGTTTTCTGTGAAACTGTCCCGAGGGATGAGGTTACAGTGGAAGGGAGGCTGTTGCATGCTGTGGAAATTTTATAGCACCCCCATGTGCTAGCGGTCCATGTAAAAGCTATCACTTAAATGCGGCAATCCAAAATCCTTTCTTTTCAATGGTTCTGAGTGGATGCAACTAAAACGCAGTTATAACTACGGTTTAGAAAAAAAATAACGTGTTTATTTTCTAAAGAAAATATATCATTTAAGGGTCAATAAAAGAAACCATAATATAACGTGTTCCTTTGACAGTCGGGAGGCCTTCGTGGTAATGAGTGAGCCTGCCGGGATGCATAAGAGCCCAACCTTGCTTTGTGTTAGTTACAGAGCAGTTCTGACGAATAAACCTCGCCCCGCCTCCCTGGAAAGAAAAGTCAGATGCATAAGTCAAATAGTCTTCTTACTCTTAGTAAAAGTTGAAATTTACCTTATTAATCATAAGTAATTTCTAGGTTTAAATAATAACCGCATGGGTTAGTTCTAAATGGGAGGCTATTTCGATTTGGGTGAAATTTCATAAGTTCTTTATATCCATATATGGATTCTTGGTGGCCTTTGCATTGCGGAATTAAAAAAAAAATACATATATTTTAACCACTCTAACCTCACTTATGATTACATAATTTCTGCAACCTAGGCCCATCACAAATACAACCAAAAATACCCAATGATTAAGTTTTTTTAATGGAAAAGGGATTGGCTGCTGATTGAAGGATATGCGCTCCACTCAAGGCATCGAAAAAAGGATATAGTATGCGGGAGAAGAACACATGCCCACATAACAAAAGGAGTGGACGGGATGTAGAAAAGATTATTTAGGGAGATAGCCAAGCGCTATCTCCCATGTTATTTGCCAAGCAGCCCAAAGAATGGTTGACTGCATCCTTGTCATGTAGTCGGAGTGGGGAAGAGCAAAACGCGGGTCGGGTCCTCAATTTGTACAGACACCCTGACTTCCTCATTAGCAAGCTTGCTACCAGCAACTCATATGTCCAGGAATCCAAAAGAAGTCAATATCGATGTTCTTCAGAATTGCAAAAGCCATAACGTCAAGGATACGGAAAAACAGGCAATGTGGTTGCAGTCGGCCGTCTCCCAACTTCTTTGCAAGGCAGCCAGAAAGGCAGACGTGATTTCTTGGCATGTATTGGGGCGTAGGTGCTTCACCAACGACTTGAGGGGGAGGGCACATCTAGCGACTGCTACGAAGGGCATAAGTTGCCGAAATTCAATTTTAGTCTATTATTATCATCATCATTTTTGAAGGCTCCATACATGCTTGAATGTGTCGGCCTTATTTAGTTAATGGCGGCTGTCCATGCTGCTCAAACTCTGTCTGTTTCTCTATTCAAACACATATATCTGAGGTACTTCTTTATGACCTCATTCACGTCTTCCTCAACCTACTAACACCATTCACCCAATTATTATCCTCTATCCTCTCCACATGACCGAACCACCTCAATATGCCTCTTCTCAGTGCCACAATGCATTTTATCCCCAATCTATCTCTTAATTCGCAACTCTGTCACCTCCAGGCCTCAAATTCAGAGATGCTCCACACATCCATCTCACCATTCTCATCTCAGTACGCTTGAGCCTCAGGATGTTCTCTTCCTTCACAGCACAAGTTTTGTGCCGTACAACATTGCACTTCGTACGCACGCAGTGTACAGACATCTGTTAGCTCGGAGGGTAAAAAAACCCAGCTTCAAGAGACAAAGCAGCTTTCTGAACTTTTTCTAACCACTTCTAACCCTTGCCATGGATCATATCTCCCAGATAGCAGAACTCCTCTACGCATTCAAGCGACACACCATCAAATACAATCAATCCTCTCCTGTCTCCTTTCCTCTACACACAGTGCAATGAAACTCTCCATTATTCTGTAGCCTACCCCTGCAACAACTACATCTTTTATGCACCCACAAACCACATCCATTACACTTACACAGGATAGTTATTCTATACCCCTCTGTGACAGACTGCACATGGCCACATACCCTCAATGATGTCATTACTACTACCCACTCTTGAAATCATCTTTGTTTTATACAAATCCACTCTGAGCCCCATGAAATTCATCCTTTCCCTCCACAACATGAACTTCTCAAGTGCCGCCCTCTCATCCTCAGCGTACAACTCGAATGGCAATCCAGTGACAACACTTCCAGGACCATAACAAAAAGCAAGGGACTCAAAACGGACCCCTGATGTACACCAACCTTCACAGAGAAGTCATCACTCAATTCTCCATTTACCCTCACCTGGGTTGTCGAACCATCGTGCGTATCCATGAGCACTCTAACCAACCACTGTTCGATCCCTAATTTTCTCATTGCCCACCTCACCACATCTCTTGGTAGCCTATCAAAAGCCTTTTCCAGGTCAACAAAAATATAATACAACGCTCTTTTCCTAGCTATGTACTTCTCCTGGATACTCAAAAACAAAAAAACAGTAAACAAAGAAAAAACGAAATAAAACAAAACCAAGGATACAAAAGTAGTAGGAGGTACGCTGCGGCGTCGAGGAGAGGCTCGCCTACCCCCCTGCACCATAGCATACGCACACCAGTCAAGTTGTACAGTCCACAAGTTTGTGTGCACGAACCTATCCCCAGTACAAGGGACAAGCGGTAGCGATCCCGCCCGTCCCGGTACCGGGACAGGTAACAGCGGCGAAGATCCCGAGAGGGACATTCAACAAGAATGTGCAAAAACTACGATAGAATTATTGAAGGAGAAGGAAATATGTGCCCGGATATCTGGTTTAGGCAGGGGTGTTGTTGCTTTGCTCCCTTGGGACCAGATGGCATCTCTCTCCCTCCGACCCCTTGGGAGATCAAGGAAAGAAAGCCTTGGATCTTACATCCTGTGCAGTAGGCCCAGTCAACGTTACCACAATTAAATGGGGGCACACTTTCTGTGAGAATGTCCTGGGGGACTAGGTTAAGAGTGGAGGGAGGCTGTTGCATGCTGTGGGAGTTTTATAGCCCCCTTCCATGCGCTAGCGGCACACGCAACAGCTAGGAAGTAGACGTTCGATTGCAACTTAACCTCACGTGGAATGCATCCACGTGGGGTGCTCATGTCCTATCCACTTGGAAAGGAGTGACCGATCTACAACCCTTTTTTTTCTCTTGCCTGCTGGGCGTGTGTGAGGCAGGGTAGAAGGGAGGAACGACTGGATCATAGGTATTTATGGTGCGAAAGAAGTTATGACAGAGTTCTGAGGTGGTATGAACATGATGGAAGAAATGGATGCGAATGAAGGCATTAAGGTGTGGGGGTAGGTTCTGTTTTTGTGTTTTTGGTGGCGATGTGCGCAGACCCCACATGTGAAAGCTGTTGGTGATGATAACTCTCCCAATAATACTTAACTAGACTCTAAGTGAAACAAGGTCTGCTGACCAGAGTTGCGTGCTCTCATTTATTAATTCATGACTTTACGACCTTCAAAACTTTCAATAATTCCCGGACTAACCTTGGGAGGACTTTGGCAATTATATCATTCGAAAGAGAATGTAAAACAACATAGGGGTTTCAAACTTCGTTAGAATCGTAACAAGAGTTATGTTATTATTGTCAAAACAAAATAATTCCCGGGCTAACCTTAGGGGGACTTTGGCAGTTATATCATTTAAAAGAGAATGTAAAACAACATTGGTTGTTTCAAACCTCATTAAAATAGGCCAAATAGTTACAATGTTATTACCAAAACCACCCAAAAAAGCAAAATTGCAACCGACCGACATAGTGAGATATAGAGTCGCACGCGACTAAAAATAAATTCCTCTTTGTACCTCATAATCAATTCCAGGTCGATTTAGGCCAATATTTATTGTATATGTTGAAGAGTCATGATGAGGTCGAAGAAACGGCTGAACTGAAGGTATATATCTCACCACGAAATTCATGATAGCCTTCGCCTGAAGAGGAAAAAGGAATAACCATACATAAATTTAATCAATTATTTTAAAAATTTGGTTATAATCCACGTAAAAATGTTACGTACGTCACTTGTGTATCCTAGAAATACTTTTTCGGCCAAAGGTTTTATGTAATATTTCAGGAAATACAACCATTCTTGTTCAAATCCCAATTGAGTCATATGAATGTCATCTGTTGGAACGTTCTCATAGCCGCCGGCAAGCCTCGAATCCTAGAAGAAAACATGGTGTCAATTGCAGCCACAGGAATGCTACCTTAATTAGAAAATCAACATAACATTTGTATGGAAAATAGTCCATTGAGAGCCCTAAGCGAGACAAACTATATATCAGTTAATCCTTTAAAAAAAACAAAACGGGCGACTCTCTATGGATGCATTAGAACGGGCGTCGGCAAACCTTTTTGGTCTTGAGTGCCAAGCAACTATAATGCCCAATGTACATAATCAAAAAATATAGGTACGAATAATGATCAGCTATCGAGATGCCCAAAGATAGGGTAAATATTCCGTTAAAATGTGATCCATGTCCTCACCTCAAGGGAGAAAAAGAAGGAATTACATATGGTTTTTATAGATCTGGAGAAAGCGTATGACAGAATACCAAGACAAGAACTATGGAAATGATTGCCAGAAAAATATGTAAGATTGGTGAAGGAAATGTACAGAAGGATCAAAACACGGGTAATGGGTGGAGTAGGCATGACAGAGTTTTGGAGTGGAGGTGGGGCTGTATCAGGGCTCTGCGTTAAGCCCCTTCCTCTTTAACAGTCTTTGACGCGTTAACTGAGAACGTACGAGCGGGGATACCCTGGGACATGATGTATGCAGATGATGTGGTTTTAGCCAGGGAGTCTAAAGAAGAGGTAGAGTAAAGGCTGGAGGAGTGGAGATTGGTACTGGAAAACAGAGGGATGAACATAAGTAGAACAAAGATAGAATGTATGAAGTGTAGAGAAGAAGAGCAGAGCAGAGGTGAAAGCATTAGGTTAGATTGCATGGAAATAAAGAGAGTAGATGCCTTCAAGTATTTGGGATCTACCATATCAGCAGATAGAAATGAGGATAAAGGAAGTAACCAGAAGGATCCAAGCGGGATGGAAGAGTTAGAACGATGTGTCAGGGGTTCTGTATGACAGGAAAATGCCAGTGAAATTAAAGGTAAAAGTATACAAAACTGTTGTAAGAACAACTATAACGTATGGAGCAAAAGGATTACTTGTAAAGAAGAGTAATGAGAAGAGGATGGAAGTAGCAGATATGAGGATGCTGCGATGGAAGTGTGGCCTGACGAGGGAGGACAGAATCACAAATACAAGGATCAGAGGAACAACAAAGGCGGCGGAGATTTCGAAGAAGACAGGAAGCAAGACTTAGATGGTATGGACACATAATGAGGAGGGATGGAAAGAGTGACGAGAGAAGAGCTTTGGAGATGGAGGAGGAGAGGAAGACCCAAGATTAGATGGAGAGACCATACAAGGTGACATGAGGGAGAAGGGACTGAAGACCAACATGGCAGGAGACAGAAACAGGTGGAAGCGGCTAATCAAAAACAGCGTGCCAGGATTTGCCGACGCCTGCATCCCTTAGAACCTTTAGTTAAAACTAAGCCCAATCAAATGAGATAATTTTAACTAGAATAGTTTGGAGTTTAGATTATTAATACTAAGAGAAACTATGTGAGAATAGGAAGAACTCCTAAGAGCGTCTTCCAATGTGGGTCGTTATAAGTGGACTAAGCGCGGAAAGAGAACCTTGGCTTGGGAGGCAGTGCAATTGAGTTTACTCCCGAGACAGCAGAATGGGGGTAATGTGCAGGGGTGTTAGAGACTCCGTCTCCAAAGTCCCAGGGTAGAGTCGATGCGCACGCACGACATCTTGTGAGAGTATTTGATGACAAGCTTAAAGGAGTTTGTGAGCTTTCGGGGCCCCTACAGCAAAAGTGTTCGGCAAACCGCACCCGGTCTGTTCAAGGAACAGGCAAACACGTCTTGACCGGGAGAGCCACTTCGCTGGCATGATGGGTCCGATAGATTAAAAAACTTATCTATTGCTCAAGATCTGGATGATGACCAGAGCTTTAACTGAGACAGTGTTACTTGTAGATGTACTAGTAATTATAATAGGAGGGACTCGTGTAACTGAATTAATGGAAAATGGTGATTTCCTTGTAAGATTGTCTACTGAAGGGGGACAGTTAAATTGGAGTGTATTGGCGTTAAGAACAGGGTGTAACGAGGAAGAGCTGCGAGTATGGGTATTAGTAGGAACCAATTTAGCACCAGTCCAACCCTAAATCCGTGTTAGGGGACGTGAAACGCTAGTACTCCGGGAGGGGGAGGGGGGCAGGGAGAAGGCACCCGACATGGTCTTCTGAAGACAAAAAGATAAAAGATAATAAAGGCGAGAAGAGCCTCCGCAGCTCCTCCCAGTTAGCCGGAATTCGACGGCAGTTCATTGAAGAAATGTTCAATTCTAGGTCTATCATGAAGCAGCGGTCGGGACCCTCTTTAGGGGAGAGGTTTAAAAAGGATACCTTCGTTGACTTATTTGAGGTTCAGCCCCAAAATAACCCCGAAAACAAACAAAAACCAAGCCCCCCCCCTCCCCCAAAGCTAAGAAGGCACAATCCGGCGTCGGGGGAGGCCCACCTGCCCCAAGTAGCAGAGCTAAATAAATAGGACGAGGCCAGCCTTCTCAGGAAAACCGTATACACAGGTTTGTGTACACGAATCCGTCCAGAGGTCAAGAGATAAGCGACAGGGGCAGCCTCAATGTCATAACAATTAAATTGTGGCCGCACTTTCTATGAGGCTGTCCTGAAGGATCAGGTTAGTGGAGGGAGGCTGTTGCATGCTGTGGCGTTCGGTGACTTTCGAAGATGAGGAAGCAATTCAAGTTTTACAAAAATAAATATGTTAATTGAAGTAAATATGTTCATTAAAAATAACTATAAAATTGTAAGCTTACTCACTTGATTTAAATGTTATCTTTTTTTAAACTTTATTTAAAAGTTAAAATAGCTTCTGTGGGTATGCACAACCAGCTAGCCAAGAAATTCTATCATATTGGCCTACATTGTATTTGCGAGAGCAACACTATGTTTTGGATGACATCTAGTGTTGGCATAGGCCTACCTGTCTTAATAATAATTTCTTTTTCATTATAAGTCATTGCACTGAACTTACTTTTCAATAATGGAATCGCATTTTCTCACAACTTCATTTGCATCTATTTAGTTTAAAAGGGGGTTATCGCTTAAATGAATAAACAATACGCCACACTTATCCAAGCACTGACTCGAAGCCACTGATCTCAAAGATACGAGGAGTGACTACGGTAGGGCTGCCAGAATCCTTGAAATATTAACAAAATGCTTAAGACACAAAAGCGTAACCATACATAATTTAGGATATGTAGCTACTTTCATTCTTATAAGCAGTATTTAAATAAAACCTAAAAATTGTTTAAGCTTCAGAGCATAATAATAATTACATTATTGTGTCTTAGACATTTTGTTACTTTTTTCTACATTCTGGAGACCCGTTAGAGTAGCCAGATGCAAGCCGATGACTTCAAGCTAAATTTGCTTCTTTTTCCGTATACAAATGGGTTATTTTTTTCTTAATTCTAACACAGGTGAAAAAAATCTAGATAAAAATCATAAAACTCTAATTAGACTGTATATTATTGCTAAGAAAAGCAAAACATCTTTTAAACTATTTATTCCAAAGCACCAAAAAGCAGAACTATTATTGAAATTAAGAGAGAAAAAAAGAAAGTAGAAATCTTGAAGAAAAAAATCCATTTCTTCAATTGCAGTCGGTCTCATCAGGGTTTAACGCCAATTCGATTGAAAGTGAACCGTACCGTATGGCGTATACTAGTATAGGCAGGCATAAATGTGAGAATAAAATTGATTCTACTGTCCTATAAATTGTTGGGGTGTAATTTCTTTTTCTTTTCTTCTTAAATAGGGGAAACATTGCTTTCCTTGCTTCGATTGACTGCACGCCACTGGTTGCATGCTATGGCAATTTTATAGCACCCGCCCCCCCCTGTGTTGTTCTTGCAAAAGCTAAGAAGTGGAAGTTCCATTGCAGCCTGACCTCACCTGGAATACATCCAAGTGGGGTGGTTCCACTACAGTTTTGCATCCAGGTGGTGGTTGTGTCATATCCACTAAGGAATGACTGACTACTCTTCAACATTTTCTCTCGCCCTACAGGGTGACTACAGTTTAAAAAAACATAGCCTTGCTTGCTGTCTGCAGGAGAACGCAGTCGATGAGGGAAGGTGCAGGGAAGCGTTCCAACAAATGGCAGGGCGTCACGCGAGTGTGCCCAATTCGAAGACGACAAATAGCAACGCAACTTTAAGTTTACCTCGGCAGTCTTCCATCTTGTTTGCCTGCTGCGGATGACCTTTGATAGGCCCTTGTGGCTTTTGTCATCCGTGAAATTATGTTATGTTATGTTCTGTTGTTCCTGCCCGATAGTCGGTGTTGGGAAGAGCGAAACGCTGGTCTGGTCGCTCAGTCAACTCGGACTTTTGGCGCCCTTATTCCCCACAATCGCTACATGTCTAGCAACGCAGTAGAAGATAATCTCAACATCTACATGGCTCGCGGCAAACGTGACATCATGCAGTGGGCGTGATGAGCCCTATGCCCCGATTGCAATCATAGCACTTTGTCAGTTGCTATAGATCACACGAAGTGTGCTGCACAAAGGTCGAACGCAATGAACCCAGGGCTGTGGAAGCTTTGGGACAAGAGAACTTGCGAAAAATACTCAAAAGTGATAATAACTTCAGAGTTGCGTCCTTGTCAGAACCAGAAGAGCCACCGGTCCGAAAGCTACACTATGCTCTCGAAGCAATTTCTTAGCCCTAAACCGAAGGGCTTAATGTATGACTGGGCTATCTCGACGGCAAGGCACGGTCGCAGATACAATGAGAGCAGTTAGCGACTGGGGGAAGAGGTCAGGCTCGCGCGTATAAGCGCATAATCCACTGTATAAGGCACAGACTGAGTGGCATCTCCCCGACATCGACAAGTAGGATCTCAATGGGGACGTGGGGAAGGCACAGGTCGCCATGCGGAAACTGGTGTGGTGGATAAAGTCCTCCTTCCGCAATACACGCATGGCTGCGGATATATAAAACTCGTATTAGTAGTCAAGCGTGGAACGAAGAAAGGATCGGTAGAAAAGCAAGGCAGTAGCCCTATAGCACCCTAGGTGCTGAACAGCATGGAACGAAGAATGCTCATGGCGCGGGTACGAGACCCTAAAGCTGCGAATATGAGCCTCCCAGGTGAGGCGTCGATCGAAAAAAAAGACCAAGGAAAATGTGAACGCCATTTAGAAACAAGTCCGAGTCGGGGCAGAGGTGGCATCACCACCTTAGTCTTGGCAAAGGAAAACCGAAACCTGTGCGCTTCGGCATAGCGAGAGATGCGGTTCAATGCCTGTTGGAGTCGACGCTCCAGAGTTGGCATCTGGGCCGCACAAAAAGAGATCGAAAGGTCATCTACGTGGGGAGTAGCGAGAACATCTTTCGGCAGTACCGAGGTGATACCGTTGATATTTAGGGAAAAATGTGACACAAAAGACAATTCTCTGAGAGACACCCTCTTACGTCAGAGAAAACTCCCCCACCCGTACGCGGAATCTACTATCTTGCCCCCATCGTATGGAGAGTCTCCATGATACCGTATGGCCATGCGGTATCATAGGCCTTCTCTAAATCGAAAAACACCGTGGTGTAGTGCTGTCCATGAAGAAGGCCTCGCATAAGCTATTTTCCAGGCGGAGAAGAACATTTGACGTGGATGGAACTTGCGTAAACTGCACTGTGCGGAAGACAGGTGGCCTCTGCTGTCCAGGAAAAAGGCTAGTCTAACATTTACCAATTTATCCATTAATTTTCAATGCAGGATGTTAGAGAGATTAGGCAGAAACCGGCGGGGGTAAAGTGATCTCTCCATCGTGCCCTGCATTCATTTCATTCCTTTTCCTAGGAGAATTTTGCAGCTTGTTTTTGTTTAAAATAAGATGCTACATTAGGTCAAAAGTGAATTTTCGGTTGTGATAAATTTAGCCTGAGTGAATAACAAAAGAAACGGAGTTAGATAAGTAACCAAGTGAGGATTTTGTCTGTCTGTGTGTGTGTGTGTGTTATTGGTGTGGATGGCTGAGAGTAGTTCGATTGTAAGTGATTGAAGATGTTTTTTCCATTCCAGCTCCTTAGGGCCCATGAGTCGATCCTGACAACTAATCCTCCCAAGGTCGGAACAAATTCCCAGTCCGGAGTGAATTGGCAAAGACAACAATTTCATTAACAGACAATAGAGATCAGGGCTATAAGGCCAAATTAAATTGCGCACATCATTACTAGCACAGCAGTGCTCAACCATATTGAGTGCGGCCACACAAAGATTTTGTAATAGAAAAAAGATTAGAATAAGATTGGAAATTAAGACAGTAGAATAGGGTTAAATATTTTTGTGTCTTTTGATCAGGTTCCCGGAATTGCTTTTCCATGTGTATATATATTTTGTTTTATGATTATCAATTTTTTGTGGTTTTGTAATAAAGGTTGTAATAGATCACCCCCTATATTCTCCATTTGAACAACCGAGTGTCCATTGTGCAAGGCGGCAAGAGTGCGATTTTAAGAAATCTAGAACCTGCAACCACAACCCGAATCAAGACTCCATCCAGTAACTAACCAACCCAATGAGGGTCAACTTTACTTAATTACAAAGTAGTGTTTCCACTCGGCTAAAGTGTAGCACATATATCTAGAAATATTGAGATAGTTTAAATATGGACATGAGGGTGAAACTTGGTAAATGCATATAGGAAAATAAGACCCCCCTGTCCCCCTTAGTAAATACTACAGATTATAATCAATTTAGTATTGTCAACACAAAACCAATACAAATGCTGTCATATTACCTGATTTTTGCCTCCTGACCATTCACCGAGCTTTTCCATGGAGTTTATCAATTCAATGCAAAAACGCTCAGTGAAAACCGGAAACCAATAAACATCTGAACATGCCTGAAAAGCAAACCTTCATTAAAAAAACAAAAACGAATGGCAATCAAAATATCACTTTGTTAGACTAGTTGTGGTTCTATTTCTATTGCTTTCATTTAAGATATTACTGATAAGATCCGACTTTATCGAGTCCCAACTTAGATTGTGCAGCCTACCCTAAACTTACATTCTTTTTTTCAATCTCCAACTTCCTATTTTTTATTTTATAAGATGCAGTTGTAAACCAACACACCAGTATTATAAAATGGGGTTAACCTGAAGAGTGTTTTATTTTAAAGAAAAAATAACCGAATTTAATAAGGGCTTGGTGAGTTTCCAAACTGCCTTCCAGCATGTGCATATTTTACCCTTTAAAGATTTTGTCCAATGGTCACTGGGAAAAACACTGAAAAGATAATAAAAAAGTAAAAAAAAAGACTACCCAAAGCATCATTTTATTTAAAAAAAAAAAAAATTGCTGGTGGCTTTCAGTAAGAGTATAGCTGCCTGAAATTATACATTTTACTTTCATTATCTTTCAGCCTACAAATAGGCTAAATAAATGCAAAAAAAAACAACAACAAAATTATTTAAAGAGCCCATCTGGTGAATGCCTCCAAAGGCCCAAGTCACTGCAATCACTTTGGAGCCTAATGCTAGGCTAGATTAAAAACAAAGTATCAAGAAAAAAACACAAAACAAAACAAATAAAAAAAACAAGGAGGAGAAGAATGTACACTTCTGTGCCGGGTGTCGGGGAAAGGCTCAGCTTTCCCGGGCAGAGGAGCATGCAACCAGCCCCAGAGTCAAATAGAATGGTGGAGGTTAGTCTCTTCCAAGATGTCAGATAGTCCACAAGTTTGTGTACAAGAACAAATTCTGAGTAAAAGGGACAAGCAGTAGCAGATAATATATGCAGTTTACCCAAACTGGGACATTCAACAAGAATGTTGCGAACAGTCTGGGTGAGATTTCAGTCCATTGCAGTAAGGTGCAAGCGGTACTCCATTAAATGGCAGTGCATCCTGCAAGCGTGCCCAATTTGAAAAATGGCAGAAAAAGGCCTGAAGCAGTCGCAGCTTTGAGTGGTAGGTCTAAGGGAACGGGCATGGCTGATCCGCTGACAAATCAGGCAAACATTTTGAAATATAGAACCACACCCCTCTCCGATTTTGATGAAAATTGGTGTATGGATCGAATTTAGGCTGAAACCACATAATGTGAAATCCTTTTGTCAATATCTTAATTAGAAGCAAAGTTAAGGATATCCAATTTGGGGTTTTAAAGACTCGTATCTCATCCCCTAATTTACTTAGGTCAACCAAAATGCCACTCAAGAGAATTTTTAGCTTTTTAAATACACTTGATTATGTCAATCTTTTACATAGAAACAATGTTACAAAAGTTACAGCCATCTAAATTTTTAACTGTGAGGACCCCAGTGCATGGAAATGAAAAAAGAGTCTAAAAAAGAACTAGCCTTTTTATTTTTTAAAAAGCATACTTTCCTTTGTATATTTTGCTTGGTCTGTTCAATATACAAGGTTAAATATATTAAACATTTTAAAAAATTGCCTAAAGGCAATACCCAATATTTATCCCCTGTGGACAAAAGAGAATTTGTTTTGCGCAACTTGGTGCATGAGATAATTTTGCAGTCTTGAATGTCATCAAAGATTTCTTCAATATACCCTATGTAAGGAATATTTTCATAGGTACAATAAAATATTGGACAGGATTGTAGTCAATGAAGGGCATGGAAGGAGTTGATATATCACCTGAAATTTGGTGGACTGTATTTTCTATTGATTGAGATGTTTGGAATGCTTTGACAGTCATTAATTAAACTGTTTGGAATAATTTTATGGAATTCTTGTGAGCAGTCTTAAATCTAGATGGCAATTGCTTCATAATTGTTGATATGTCCTCAGATGGAATGTAAAAGAATTGAATTTCAGTAAAATAAATTACAGAAAATTTTAAAAAATGCTAATAGTGTTATAATTGTTGATTTATAGAACATCTGAAGACTCTCTTTAGTTGCAGCCATTTTAACTACACTTCCACTGCCATCACAGGCATTCTTGCCATGACTGTTACCGAAAAAATTCCATTCACAATTCATTCCAAAGTCTAAAAAATGAGAGCACAGATTTATGAAGTTGCACTTATTTTTGTACTGAGTAGCACAACGCCCTGAGAAATAGTGAACTTTGGAGCATTTTAGAAGAAAATCATTTAAGGCAGACAAAAGTTTAAGAAATGCATGAACTGCAGCTGCTGAATGGGTCAATGAGTCATGAATAAAGCAAGAACTTTTATGGTTAAGGCAATATGTCTTTCATTTTTATAATAAACTTTAAAAGGGTGTACAGTAACTACAGTGTTTGACCAGTGAAAGCTTTGGCTTTCATCTTGTACAACAAAGACCAAGGAAACGGTGCGAGTCCACCACTTCCAGGCGCAGCCCGTTGAGGAAAGAACTCTGGGTCAGGATGGAACCATGAATGGCGGCAGAAGTGCACCACCTTAGTCGTGGCCAAAGAAAACCGAAGCCTGTGCGCTTCGGCAAATCGAAAGACGCGGTTCAATGCCTATTGGAGTGGACGCTCCAGAGTTGGCATCTGGGTCGCGCCAAAAGAGATCGAAAGGTCCTCCGCGTAGAGCGTAGCGATAACATTTTCCGACAGGACCGAAGAGATGTCGTTGATGCTCAGTGTGACACTGAAGACACTTCCCTACGGGACACCCTCTTCCTGCTCCATTGGGCCTGTAGTGTGTTCACCCGACCCGAGCGCGGAATCGACGATCTCGCAAAAATTCGGATATAAAGATTACGAGGCGTTCCCTCGCCCCTATCGTGTGGAAGGCCTCCACGATATCGTATCACCATGCGGTATCATAGGGCTTTCCAAATCGAAAAACACAGTGGAGTAGTATTGTCTACGAAGGAAGGCCTCGCAGACGGCATTTTCCAGTTGAATAGAGCATCCGACGTGGAGTGGAACTTGCGGAAGCCGCACTGTGCAGAAAACAGATGGCCTCCGCTCTCCAGAAAAAAACTAATCTAACATGTACCAGTTTCTCCAACAACTTGCGCACGCAGGAGGTTAGAGAGATTGGCCGGAAACCGGCCAGGGTAGAGTGATCTCTCCTCGGTTTGCCAAAAGCGAGCTCAGTAACGATTCGCCAGGAATATGGGAGGACACCCTCTAACCAGAACCTGTAGAACAAATCTAACAGAAAGAAGATGATCGCACACCCAGGTGTCGAAGCATGGCCTATGGAACATCGTCTGGACAAGGGGCGGTGTCCGCACACGATGCGAGAGCGGAACGCAGCTCACTCAGAGTAAACCTGCCGTTGAAGGATTCTCCGCCTCTGGAGGTAAAGTCAGTCCAGTCGGCGGCCTTCGGCGACATCACAACGCGCATTGAATGCTAGCGGAGCAGCATCCTGGCTTGAGAATGCGATCGCGAAGGATTCCGCCACGGAGGTGGGGTCCGAGATTGCGGTCCCATTCTCCTGGAGAAGGGGAGGGGCGTCCTGCGAGAACTTGCCCCGAATCCTTTTGACTCTCTTCCATTCTTCTGTTAGAGGGGTCTTGCCCGCCAAAAGAGCGGCTGGCGTACTTCGAAATATACCGGAACCTAGCCCTAGCTCGGACGAAATTCACCAACAGTGAAGTCGTTCGGGCGGCGCTTATAGCGCATGTAGGGATAACGGTTCTGTTTCATGGCCATCTCACACTCGGCTGACCACCACGGGAGTGGTCGGCGTGCAAAATGGCCAGAAGTTCTAGGATTTTTTTTTTTATTTAATAGTTTTTACGCACAGTCCTTATTTAGGCTCAGTGTGCTGAAAGAAAGGAGAAGAGGGTAAGCTGGGGCCGGACGGGGCGCTGAGTCCCGTCAGCACGGCGACCAGAAAGGCAAATCGCCGCGCCCCTTACGGGGGCCAGAAGTTCTAGGAATAATAGTTAGGCCCACGGCGATGAGGTTGCCAGAGAACTCAACAGCTTCATCTACCGACCTAAACTCCTCGACTGGGAGAGAGAAATCGGTCATTTCCTGAAATGTGGACCACCGCGCCAAGCACCACCGGGGCGGGCTCTCGGGCGGCAGCCACCCAAAAAATGATATTTGAATTGGAAAGTGATCACTACCATGGAAGTCATCGACCACTCCCCAATCAAAATCGAGCTGTGCATCCGGAGAGCACAAAGATAGATCGAGGCATGAAAATGAAGCGGTTCTCGGACAGTGATGCATAAACTCATCCACGTTTAGGACCCCTATCTCAAGCTCTTCAATCAGATCGGCAAGGACTTGTCCCCTGGGATTTATTGAGTAATCTCCCCAGAGAGGATGCCTGCCGTTCAGATCTCCAAGCAAGAGAAAGGGCCTCGGGAACCGTGCCACGACGCGGCGGAAGTTCCCCGCGTCGAAGTCAGCTGACGGTGGAATGTACGCAGAAATGATAGTATACCTCCTATCCAGGTGCAGCTGCACAGCCACTGCCTGAAAGGTATCTAAAGAGAAAGGAAGAACGGAGACATCATGCCGGGTGTAAACCGCGCATCCCCCAGCCCGGCCATCCCGTGGTGGTGGGGTCGCAAGACCCTTACACCCCGGGAGGGAGGGCAGGGGGCACGCGCATAGCATGGTCTCCTGCAAAAAGATAACTAACGGGGAACGGGACGAGACGAGCCTCCGCAGCTCCTCCCAGTTGGCTCGGAGTCCACGGCAATTCCATTGAAGGAATATGCCCTCCAGGCCTAGCTCGGACACGCGGGGGCCCTCCTCAAACAAAAGACCATCACGGGAATGGCCGTACTCTATTTGGAGGCAGAACCGCGGGCGCTGTTGGCCGGACAAAGCGCTGAAGGCGCTGTCGCCTTCGAGGACTTATTGGGGGAGGTTGGGCTTGCCATGCGAGTCTTTTCCTCCCTCTGCCTCGACTCCTTAGGCGGGCTTTGCGGCTTCGGAGGCGGGGGGGCCCTCTTTTCAAGGAACCACCGTCTCCGAGCCACTCGGTCCACCATTAGGCGTGGGCGAAGGAGCCGAAGCTCCTTTGTTGCTGTCCTCCTTTCGGGGAACAGCTTTAGGAACCCCGGAAGATGGTCTGGCGACCAACTTCAGGGGTGTTGCCCCCTGTGAGTCTAACGCCTCGGTGGAGGCGCGTGGCCGTTTCGCCTTTTGGGAAACGGTCACGCTGGGGGAAGAGGGGGAAGCCCTGTTTTTAGCCGGGGCTGGGTATGAACCCTTTTTGCCGCCAGCTTTACCAGGGGAGCGCCCGGGTTGAGTAGAGCCCGCAGAATGGCTCTGAATGGGGGGCGGAAACAACCGTGCTCGTTGCCTGGATGGGCCAGGAGCAGAGGGTGCCTTTCTAACTATTGAGGCATACGACGTCCCAGGCAGAGCTGGGCGCGCCAGGACCAAGTCCTTAGCCTCGCGGAATGAGATTCGATCCTGGGCCTGAGCGGCCAGGATTTCTTTCTCGAGGAGATATTCACCATATTGCTTTGAAGAAGCTGGGTGCGGCTCTCCGAAATTGACACACTTGGCCACACATGATTTAGACTTATCGTGTGCGGCCTTGGAGCAATTTACACAGACTTCGGGTGACCCTGACTTTGCACGTCTACAAGATCGATTCGTATGGCCAAAGCGGTGACAGTAATAGCACCGCCGCGCCAGTGGCACGAATGCCTTCACGCGGTAGGGGTACCAACCAGCACGCACCGACTCAGGGAGCTTGTCACAGTCGAACGTGACGAAGAGTGTAGGGGTGGGTCTCGAGGCCCCTCCCTGTTTTCTCATCACACGTTCGACCTTGACCGCCCCATGGTCGGCTAGCTCTAAGGTGATGTCCTCAATGAAGTAGTCAACGAGTTCCCTCGCATAAACTACTCCTTTCACAAAGTTCATGGTAGAGTGCGGCGTCACACTCACCGGGGTGCCATGAAGTGTCCGAAGAGCACTTATCTTGGCCGCCTCGGCGGGATTCGCCAGAAGGCTCCCGTCCGAGAAACGGGTCACCTTCGGCTCTCTACCAATTGCACTAGCTAATCCTCTCCTCTGATGGATCATGTTGCCCTTGGCAAACATGCTGCCATCAGTGGAGCGAATAACGAGGAAGCGTTTGAAGCCAGCGGGCTCGAAAACGCCAGGTAACCTCTGAATGAGTGGCCCCGATGTCATCGAGCCTCCGCCCTGTACACTTTTCGTCTTTGTCATAGTCAGGGGCTCCGCACCTAGGGGGAGCAGAGGGGCCGGAGGTGCCGATCTTCGCTTGGTCGCCTACAAAAGTGGCAGCAGACCCATCCGTCCCCGCAGCACCCGCGGATTGAGAGGAGCCCCGAGTCTTTTTAGTCTTTCTTGTCTTTTTCTTCTTTTTAGGAGAGGAGGGCGGGGAATGAACCCGCTCCTCCCCTCCGCCGGAAGGAGCCCCTAGGCCAGATGGGCCGGCCTCAGCGAAGGTCCTTCTCTGAAATGGAGAAGGTCCTGGTGGTCGCAGGGGCACCATCCGGAGGAGATTCCTCCCCTCCTTGTACTGCCTCGGAGCCCTCAGCCGTTTGAGGAGGACCTTGCATAGGGGCGGATTCGGGTTCGATGCATGGCGCCGAGCCCGGATTGCCCCCCCATGGAAGGCCCTACCGTCTGAGGCTGGGTTTCCTCAATGACCATGTCTATCACAGGAGGGGCCTCCAGTTGGCCATCCCCTCCCAGGACATCGCAGGTCCCCTTGGCAGCGTCACCAGTCGTGTGTGGGGAAGCACAGGCCTTGACCCCGGCAAGGTTTAATATTCTTGCCAGCAGGTCTTTTGAGGGAAGCGACCGAAGGGGCCTGGCTTCCCTCTCCCCCCTAAGGGGGTTTGCCCTACCGAGCCGCTTCGATGTGGAGCGGCTGGCTAAGGGCAGCCTGCTGGCTTTCCTGGCAGTCCCCTTGGAAAGAACAGAGGGGACTGCTGCTGGAAAGAGGGAGGTGCCCGAAAGGACCTCCAGAGAAGGGGGTGAGGGGGAGTCCCCTACACCCGTAGGCGAAGGAGAGGAGTGAGCCTCCTCTCCGGTTAGAGAGATATGGAGGGTCCCCTGCGCAAGCACAGGGGGATGGGACCTACATTTTTCCGGTGGAGCTGCCCGAGGGCGGCTCGGTTGATGAGCAAGGGGGAATTAAGGAGAGACTGTTTTTTTACATCATTGGGCATGGTGACCCTAAATTTTCTGCGGGACGCAATAGCTCATCATCTCTCACAGTTGCCCGCACTGCAAGAGGTGCTTACAGGCCTGGCAGAACCAGGCGCCGCCATTTCGGACCCCCCCTTGCCTGGTGGCCTGGCGGCTCTACCTTGAACACGGCGTAAATGATAGATTGTGAAGAGGAGAGGAAAAGGATGTGAGGAAGGTATGGGTGGGGATGAAGCAGGTTGTTAAAAACCCCCATCCTAAACCGGAGCTCAGGGGTTAGGGAACGTTGTCCTCTCCCCCCTCAGCCCCGATCCAGGACGGTTGGCTTGAGAAGGTCAGCATCTACCCCGTGAAATTAGATGCTGACCAGAGAAAGTTGTGGGAGAGGTTGTATGAAAAGCGACGAAGTAGGGGAGAAATACAGGCTATCTGAAGGAAGGGAGGCTAAGCTGGGGCCGGACGGAGCGCTGGATCCCGTTAGCACGGCGGCCAGGATGGCAAATCGCCGCGCCCCTTACGGGGTTGGAGGGATCCAACCTATTCGCCAGAAGGCTCCCGTCCAAGAAACGGGTCATCTTCGGCTCTCTACCAATCAAGCTATTAGAGCTCTTCTCTAATGGAACATGTTGTCCTTAGTCAACATGCTGCCATCAGTGGAGCGAATAACAAGGAAGCGTTCGAAGCCAGCGGGCTCGAAAACGCCAGGTAACTTTTGAATGAGGGGCCCCGACGTAATCGAGGCCCGCCCTTCTCAGTTCTGGTCTTCGTCTGGACGTGCCGATCTTAGCTTGGTCGCTTACCGAAAGACAGCGGCCCCAGCGGAAGGAGAGGGAGCCCAGAGTTTTGTTTTTTTTTAGGAGAGGAAGGCGCGGAATTAACTCACTCCCCCCCCTCCCCGCGGCAGGAGCAAATGCTAATCATTCCCCGCAATAACGGCTCTGCGAGGGTTGAACACGGGACCCGCAGAACAAGCTGCCGCCATTTAGGACCACACCTTTTCGCCCAGTAACCAGGCTGCACTTCGGCATGGCGGCGCCACCTTGGTCTGGCGTAAAATCGATAGAGATCAATAGGAGCGAGAAAGGTGTTGGTGGGGATGCACCAGGTTGTTATAAGCCCACCAGCCCAAACCAGAGCTCAGGGATGAGGGGGCATTGTCCCCTCCCCCCTCAGCCCCGATCCGGGATAGTTGAGTGAGAGGAAACAGGTCGGCATCTACCCTGTGAAATTAGAGGCTGACTAGAGAAATTTGCGGGAGAGGTTGTAGGGAGAGTGAGGAAGTAGGGCAAAAACGCAATCTGAGAGAATGAAGAGGCTAAGCTGGAGCCAGACAGGGTGCAGGGTCTCGTCAGCACGGCGGCCAGGAAGTCAAATCGCCGCACCCGTTACGGGGCATCACAATGGTAACTAACAAGGGCATAGCTAGAGCATTAACCGTTTAATCACTTAAGCTAGGAAGGTAGTTAAGCAATCTCTACCATGATATAAATGTCCACCCCAAAAATGCAAGACAAAAAATAAAAAATCATCCCATGACAAAGTCTCCTGAAGAAGACCCCCCCCACCCAACCTCAAGAATTTCAGTATGCTCTCAGCTAAGAATAGCTATTGGCTCTATGTTATCCTCAGATATCTTGAAGCAGGAGAACCGCCTCCTCCCAAGAACCCTATGACACCCCTGGAATGCAGGGCCCTACTCCAAAAACCAAACATGAAACATAATTCAAGAGATGGCAGGAGCTGCAAGTGGCTATCAGAAGTCATTCGACCTCTGTCCTCCAGTGACTAAGACGGATACGGTGCGCGAGTCTACCCCACACACAACCTTTCATAAAACCACCTACCATTTCATTGAGGAAGGACTTATCCAAGGCTTTGTAGTACTCAGGATGTAGGTACTTCTCTTCCCAATCAAACGGATTTGATGCAATTTGCCAGAGATCGTTGTAAAAATGGTCAGTACTGACAGCCTCGATGTTTATCAAGTGACCATAATCATTTTGAAGATTAACAGCATACATAAACACACCCTAAACAAAAGAAAAAAAAGTATAATTAAGGGCAGGTTTAGTCTTTGTCAGGGTCAAAGGGCTTTAAATATATGGAAATGAACCGGGCTTTCTAACAGGAACATTATAAAAGCACTTGAATATTTTCTTTATCCGAATTTTCCTTTCACTTCTACTTAATAATAGGAAGCAAACATGCAAGGAAAATTTAGGTGTATTTCCTGCAATTGTGGGTGGGTTTGTTTTTTTTTCAAATTTTAAAGTGCAATAGCAAACTGGCAGATAAATTTAGTAAGGGGAAATCTGCAAAGATAGTGAAGGTACAAGACGTTTAAATAGTTTGGAAAATATATAACCAAAGGTCCTCCTGCAGCTAACTGCAGGAGGATTGCCCATGCTACATCATCCACCCACTTACAGGTTCCAAAGTGATGGGAGCCCCAGAATGGAACCTTGAATATGAGAAGCATTCGAACTTAAGAACCCTTTAGAAGACAATTGCACAGCAATAATGCTGCCAAAGGGTTTCCAGGATGTGGAAACCGTACTAGAGTAATGAAAACTGTAAATTGGGAAAAATAATCACACACAATTAAGAGGAGGGCGCTAATATCATTGCTGCTAATGGCACTGGCAGCCATTAATGGGCTCTTAGTCTCGATATCTTCCATAAATTTAATGTCAGTGTCAAGGGCTGCATGAAGTGTGTTTGAGGCTCTCAGGAGGGAGCTCCACAAGTTACCTTGGAGGGTAATTTGTGGAGCAGGACCCCTCTTATGTCGAGTCATGAGACAAGCTCTCGCCCATAAGCTTGTTGATGTAGGGTATAAAGTGTTAGGGTAGCGTGATGTGGGAAGCCCCACCCGGGCCGCCGGCTTTCCACCCACATCCTAAGGTGCACTTCAGAGGCAGGGGAAAGGGACGCAGCTACGCTGGCGGCAACATTGAGCTTTGCTTGCTGTAGTCTTCGTCTTTTCTATTAGGAGATGACCAGCTCTCTCTTTTCTCTGCTGCCTCCACTTGCTGGCACCACATGGAAGACGGTTCACCGCCTTGTAACATCAATCAATTGTTCCTTGTTGTCGTAGAATGACTCCCGACGATACCATATATACACTATTCGTTGAGGGAACTTCCTTAATTATCTTTAGAGTGCGTTACTGTCTGGCGGCCGATATTATGTATCTTCGATATGCTTAAGAAGTGGAACTGAGCTCAAGGATAATAATATTGCTATCATTAATAAAATAGAGTTTTATTAATAATAACTATAAACAATACACAAAAACGGAAAATATTGACATAAACAGAATGGAAAGGGTCGTGGAGACTCGGGCTAATCCAAGGATTTAAGGGATTAAAAAAGGTAAAACAAATATAGAGTTAAAGAGATGGGATGGTTCGATAAACAATTTAAAGCACAGGATAGAATTGACAAAAGGGATCAATACTCAAAGGTGAAGTTTGGCTTACGTAACTTTGGCACTAGTGGTGCAGTGAAGGTGGCGCAAAGGAGTTTCGGTCCGCTGGCGAGTTCCAGCCGAAGGGGGGGGAATAAAAGGATCCTGACGAGGCGTCTTGGGAAGGAGAACCGTTTCTCGACGAACGGCTTGAAGAACAATGGCTGTTCTAGGTTGTTCTCTTCTGAACAAAGGGGGGGATGAGAACCGTCTCTTGTCTACGGGCTCAAGAACAATGGCTGTTCTAATGTTGTTCTCCTCTGAACAACAGGGGGGGGGGAGAACCGTTTCTTGGCGAAGGGCTCAAAACGAACAATGGCTGTTCTAATGCTGTTCTCCTTGAACAACAGGGGGGGATGAGAACCGTTTCTTGGCGAAGGACTCAAAACGAACAATGGCTGTTCTAATGCTGTTCTCCTTGAACAACAGGGGGGGATGAGAACCGTTTCTTGGCGAAGGGCTCAAAACGAACAATGGCTGTTCTAATGCTGTTCTCCTTGAACAACAGGGGGGAAAAGCCTTGGGGACGTGGCGTCGGAAAGGCTCGAACCTTTGGCACTCAAGGAATATTGTCCTCCTTCTGGACAAGTGGTGGTGAATCTCGAGGTCGAGGTCCCTTGGCGCACAAAGGGAGAGAGGGTCGTGGTGATGTTTCGCGACGAAAATCTGGATCTCCAATCTGATCTTAGTGGTAAAGTTTCCATATAAATAGCCAGGACATCTCCTTGGCGTGGGGGAAAATGGAGTGGAAGCTTGGAGGGAACGCACAGCCGGGCCGGGGAACAATGCCTTATCTGTTCATAAGCCTAACTCGATCTGGCGAGGTCGGCGTATGGGGGCGAACGGGGGGACGATAACCTCCTTGTTTAAACATTGGCATCCGGTAGCTGAGATAAGACTCCAAGCCTCGAATCGAAGATGCACGTGGGCAGCATCGTGGTTTTAAATAATACGGAGTAGGAGTTGAAATTAAACGCAGCTTCAACACGTTCTATCACACTTGTTATATATGAGTTATTAAATTCAAAGATGAATCAGATTTAACTTTAAAAGTATTTAATATCTTAAAAAATTGAATAAGTTCATTCCTCAATTTACATGCATCCAGTAAATGCAAATTGAGCATCTTTAACCTATCCTTCTGGGATCTCTGTCACAATCCAGGAACTTGCATGGTACCGCACCATATAAACCATTTTTACTTATAGGAAAAAAATCTATGAATAAAACCGGCCTTATATTGGGTCGAGGGACAGTCTTAAGAGTTATAAAATGATGTGTAAAAAAATATACACAAATATTTTAATACAAATAATGAATTTGAGTTCTCTTTTTAATCTTCATAATGCTTAAGGGTTATAATTTGCTAAAAAAAATAGGACTGATAGGAAGGTATTCTGAAAGCTCTGGTAATTATTTTCTTCAAATTGTTTCGCTTTAATCTGAGGTCTTAATATACAAAACTGTGAAAGGACCTTGTTCCTTAAGAGTTTCAAAACTAAGATTAATGATAGCACTCAGAGCGTACTAAATACTTTTGCATCTCTTAAAGCCCTATTTTTACATAATCACTTTTTTTTATCACTATTTAGGTATTATTGAATGATACACTTTATGGAACACAAATTTTGACATCAAAACTGAATTAAAATATAAATTTCTTACCTTTTCACGCAAGTTAAAAGCAAAGGAAATATCTTGATCGTTTGATTTATGTTTGTAATTAGGCCTCGTATCTGGATCCGCCAAGACTTTTCGCCAAATAACATAACATCCATAAATGTATGGAACATTCCAAATTCCCCTGATAAGAAAGAAAAGAAGCCATCAACATCCAAGTCATCTATAATATGGAAAATTGTTAATAGATATTGGTTGATAGTTGTAGAATATGAAGGAACACCAATTGTGTGCACAATAATGAGACAAAATTTTATGAATTGAAAATATTATTAAGAGAGTGAATTTTAGATTTGTAAGGAGGATATATTGAGTTTGCAATGACAGAAGTGAGGCTAAGTTAAATAGGTTTCAGAAATGATTTTCAATTGTGTGGACAAGATAGCCCAAACAAATAATGAGTTTGGCATAAAGTATTACCATGCAATATCATAGGTCTTCCCCAGATAAAAAAAAACAGTGATGTAATGCTGTCTACGAAGGAAGGCCTTGCAGAAAGCATTTTCCAGCCAGAGTTGAACATCCAACATGGAATCAAGCTTGCGAAAACTGCACTGTGCAGAAAACAAATGACTTATCAATTTTTCTATCAACTTGCACAGGCAGGGGGTTAGAGAAATTGGACTGTTTCGAAACCATGAGTGGTAGAGTAATCTCTCCCCGATTTTTCAAAGCAAGCTACAGTAGCCATCCATTCGCCAGAATTTGAGAGGATACCCTCTGTATGGATCCTGCCGAACAAATCTAGCAAAAAGGCCATCCGTCACTCACTGAGATCTCGAAGCATGGCATACGGCACATCGTCAGGGACAGGGGTAGTGTCAGCGTCATTGAAGGGTTCTCCGCTAATGGAGGTGAAGTCGTCGGCGGCCTTCAACGACGTGCATTGAATGCTGGTGGAGTAACTGGTGGAAAAAGTGGTCGCGAAACTGTCACAGACATGAGGCCCGAGAATGCATTCCCAGCGAGAACTTGCCCCAAATTCTTCCGACTCACTTCCACACCTCTGCGAGAGGGGTCTCCCTTTAAGTGAAGACACTTATGTCAGACATGAAGAGCAGCGGGCTGGGGTCGATACATACCAGAACCTAACCCTAGCTCGACGAAATTCACCGAAGGTGAAATCGTTAAGGCGGCGCTTACACTGCATGTATGCATAGCCCTCCTCTCTGAGGGCCGCCTCACACTCGGCCTCTCATCAAGGAAGCGGACGGCGAGCAAAACGGTAACACGTTCTAGGAATGGTAGTTAGACCCACGGCAATGAGGTTGTCGAAGAACCCAATACTGAACTGCACACACCATCATGCCCCCTCTAAGCACGACCAAGGGGGTTTCTCAGGTGGCAGCGGCCCAGAAAATGATATTTTAATGGGATAATGGTCAGCACCCTGAAGTTCATTAACCACCTCCAACTAAAAATCAGGCCCGCATCTGGTGAGCATACGGGCAGTTCAAAACATGAAAATAATGCGTAAACTCATCCACATTCAGGACACGTGTCTCCAATTAACCAATCAGGTTATCAAGGACCAGATTCCTGGGATTGATAATGTAGTTCTCCCAAAAGTTCAAATTCACGAGAAGAAGAAAGGGCCTGTGCAACCGTGCCCCAACGCGGCGTAAGTCGGTTGACGCTCGAATGTATACAGAAATAAAAGTATACTTCTTATCCAAGTATAGCTACAGTGTCACTGCCTGAAGAGGTATTCAAAGCAAGTAGATGACAGAGATGTCATGCCGGGTGTACGGGTGTAAATCGCCTGTCTACCGCTCGTCGCAAAGGCAAGGAGGGGGGGGGGGGGGCTAACAGGCATCGCAATGAGACAATCCACCTCAGCTCCTACCATTTGGGCCAGAGTTCATTGCAATTCCATTGAAGGAATATACCTATAGCCTTCAGACTTAGCTCGGGGATGCAGGAACGCACTTTTAGGTGAATACTCTCACCGGAATGGCCGCACTTCCTGGAGAAAGACCTCTGGGAGCTGCTGGCCATCGAAGGCACTGTTGCCTCCGACGACTTACTAGGGGAGGTTAGGCTTGTCATGTGATTCTTTGCTTCAATCTGCCTCAGAACCTTTGGCTTTGGATGGTTATGCACAGCGGAGTTGCCCATCCAGCCTTGGGCAGGGGCATGGAAGAAGCACCGCACCATTGGTGCTGTCCTTCTTTCGCAGGACAGTCTTAGAAACTGAGCCCAGTCTAATGCCCACCTTTTGTTTCACATTTTGGTGAAAGAGGGAAGATGAAAAACGCACAGAAGCAGTGTCAAAACCCGATTTTTGCTGAAAAGTTACTCTTTTTCTCACCCCCCCCGCCCCTCAAAGGATACAGAGATATAACAAACAGGAAGTTCACCCTAATTTAGTTCCAAACTCCAATTCAAGCAATTTAATCAATTTAATTCCATCAGTCCACAGCCTCTCAATTCTCTGCTAATTTCAATTCAACCAAAAGCTGAATGGCATCAAACTTGTAAACGTTAATCCATCAAAGACATCCTATTTTATAATAAAGGTCTCTATCAAAGTTGTAGAGTCTTTGATCTGCTTGCATTTTAGAAAGTGACAACAATCTTGGAGAGAGAACACCCCAATACCACATTATATACTTAAGGAGAGCAAAAAGATACATGCCTCAGTTTGGCCATGTATGATGTGTCATAATTTAAGAATAATTTTATGAGAAATTCATACAGACTACTGAAATATACAATACTGCTTCAGATCCAAACTCTATGTAAAACAAAAAGCTACATACTTATAATTGCAATTTGTAAAATAATTTTTTTTGGCATTTATATAATTATATGGGGCAAAGTTACATACTTTCTAACTCCATTTATGATGTCCATATAATCTGATGATCGAGCATAGAAACCATCTTCATTAACAGCTCCCCAAAAGGATGACCAAAGTTTTCCAACCTGCGTTATTACTGGAGCTAAAACAGACCTGAGAATACAAAAGTTAATTTATCTCAGACTTGCATAACATTTAGTTTATTAAGAAAATAAAATGAAATTTTACATTAATTTAGCAGAAACTGTAAAAATGATAATTACCTGTTATAGGAAATCAGCAAATCTAAAGTGTATGGATTATCCAAATGAACTTCAGAGTCAACATTAAAGAAGACATCACAACTGATATCAAGACACATGTCTCTGTAAGTATATGAAAATTTGGCTAAGTTATCAATCTATTGTGAAAAATTAGCTCCCAAACATCCTGTAGAATATATGAAAATGAAAAATAAGAAAAGTGCATCACACACATCAGGAAGAAAATACCAGCACTTAAAACACTCTCATCAAACCATCTACCCATAATCAAAATGTATGACATTAAGAATTAACTATTATATGTGCCCAGATTTACATAACTATGACAAATGTAGGAAAATTTAAATTTGTTGGCCCATGAATTGGTTCTCTTCAGTCAAACCTGGCAATGATGTCAGACCCTGGTCTTTCACAAAGACGATTGAAAGTTTTTCTAAGGCGGGTGAGGGAAGGGTTAGATAGGATGGGGTTGGCAGTGTTTTCCGGTTGCTAGAGGTTGCAATAGTGGCAGCATCAGGGTATATTCTATATTTATATTAATGTAGGGAGTGGTGTCTTGATCACAGGTAGGCCATAGAAACTCTGGTCTGGCAATCTAAAGTGGTTTTGAATTGCTAGCTATGTGGGTGAAGAGGATGTGTGTGTGTTTCATTGTATTCTGGTTCATTGGGGTTGAGGGTTTTTAATAATTGGGTTGGGAGTAGGGAGGGTGTGTTGAGGGTATAGGAGCAGGAATGCTTACTGAAGAATTACGTGCCTGATATGTTTAAGTGGTCTTTGCTGGAGAGAATTTTGGTTGCAGCATGGAAGTGGTCTTATAGGGGTAGTTTTTGTGCAAATTGCAATGCAGAAGACTTTGTATGGATGGTGGATGCATAATTTAGGGTAGTGTGGATAGGCTATCTGGTTAGTGTTTCTTGGGTGTTTGTGAGCGCTATGTAAGGTAAATGTTTTGTTAGTTGAGCGAAGTCTTGTGAGAGTATAGGGTAATAGTATTTTATTTTTTTTTATATATCTCATCTGGCGACTGCCTTCTAGGGCATAAGTCGCCGTACTCATCCTAGCCAAATAAAAGAAAGAAAAAAAGAAAAGAAAAACAAACAAATTTAAAAAATATAAAGACAGCTCCGTCGAGGGGGGAAGGCCTGCCCTCCCCCGGTGAAGAAGCATGCGATCTATAGTAAGGGGGAGAAGGCCGACCTCCTCCAAAAAGTCTAAAAGTCTACAGGTCGGTGTGCACGAACCCATCCCGAGTACAAGGGATATACGGTAGCGACACCGCCCATCCTGGTCCCGGACAGGTAACGTGCGAGAAGATCACCCAGACTGGGACATTCGACAAGAATATGCCGAACAGTCTGGGGGACGACGCAGTCGTCACAATAGGGCGCAGGCGAGCGCTTCATCAAATGGCAATGCGTCACACGAGTGTGCCCGATTCGGAGACGACAGAAAGCGACCTGAAGCCGTCGCGGCATTGGGAGGTAGGTCCATGGGAACAGTCGCGGCGCAATGGCACGCAACTTTAAGTTCACCTGGACCGTCTCCCATCTTTGTAATCAGGCAGTCCGAAGAGTTGCCCGTATTCCTGCCATGTAGTGTGTGTGTGTGTGTGTGTGTGTGTGTGTGTGTGTGTGTGTGTGTGTGTGTGTGTGTGTGTGTGTGTGTGTGTGTGTGTGTGTGTGTGTGTGGAAGAGCTAAACGCTGGTCCGGTCGCCCGGTCTAGGCGGACTCTTTGGCGCCTTCGTCGGGGAGCTCATTCCCCGCAATTCCTACATGTACAGGAACCCAGCAGAAGATAATCTCGACATCCACCCGGCTCACTAAAACCGTGGCATCACAGATATCAGCCGTGAAGACAGACGCAGCGCCCGGTAGAGCCCCGCTGAATTCAAACAGAGGGGATACGGCGTGGAAACCGACTCCCTCTTCGGACTTGGAGCCATCTGTATACACTGGCACGGTTCCAGCATGACACGAGATGTAGTCCAAAAAGGCCGAACGCAATACTCCCGGCGCTGTACAAGCTTTTGGAGCAGAGAGTGGCGACAAATAGCCAACGGTGTTACCCTCCAGGATGGCGTTCTGGGCAGAACCAGGGGCGCCACCGACCCGAGAGCTATATCTAGCTCTCGAAGGAGTTTCCTAGCCCTAAACACAAAGGGCTTAGGGTATGACTTGTGTCTCTCGGCGGCATAGGCACCGTCGAAATCAGCTGCGGATACTTTGAGAGCCGTTGGTGACAAAGGAGGACGCTGTGCTCGTGCGTACAGGCGAGTAATGCACTGTGCACGGCGCATAGATAGTGGCATCTCTCCAACATCGACAAGCAGGCTCTCAATAGGAGAAGTGCAGAAGGCACCGGTCGCCAGGCAAAGGCCGGTGTGGTAGATCGAGTCCACCTTCCGCAATAGACGTTCGGCTGCGGATGCATAAAACACACATCCGTAGTCGAGCTTCGAACGAATAAAGGATCGATAAAACAGTAAGGCAGCGCCCCAAGCGATGAACATCACGGAATGAAGAATATCCATGGCGCGGGTACAAGAGACCCTAAGGCTGCGAATATATGCCTCCCAGGTGAGGCGTCGGTCGAATACAAGACCAAGGAAACGGTGCAATTCAACCACTTCCTGGCGCACCCCATTAAGAAACAAATCTTGGTCGGGGTGGAGCCGTGGATGGCGGCAGGAGTGCACCACCTTAGTCTTGGCCAAAGAAAACCGAAACCTGTGCGCTTCGGCATAGCGAGAGACGCGGCTCAATGCCTATTGGAGTCGACGCTCCAGAGTTGGCATCTGGGCCGCGCCAAAAGAGATCGAAAGGTCGTCCACGTAGAGCGTAGCAAGGACATCTTCTGGCAGCAACGAGGTAATGCCGTTAATGCTCAAGGCAAAGAGTGTAACGTTGAGGACACTTCCCTGCGGGACACCCTCTTCCTGCGCCATTAGGTCGGAAAGGGCTCCCCCACACCCGTACGCGGAATCAGCGATCTCGCAAAAATTCAGATATAAAGATCGAGAGGCGTCCCCTCGCCTCCATCGTGTGGAGGGTCTCCATGATACCGTATCGCTATGCGGTATCATAAGCTTTCTCCAGTTAGAAAAACATCTTGGCGAAGTGCTGTCTACGAAGGAAGGCCTCGCAGACAGCATTTTCCAGTCGAAGCAGAGCATATGACGTGGAATGGAACTTGCGGAAGCTGCACTGCGCAGAACACAAATGGCCTCCGCTGTCCAGAAAAATTACCAATTTCTCCATCAACTTGCCCACGCAGGAGGTTAGAGAAATCAAGGGAAAACCAGCCGTGGTATAATAATCTCTCCCCGGTTTGCAAAAAGCTAGCACAATAGTGATTCGCCAGAAATCTGGGAGGTTACCCTCTACCCAGATCCTGTTGAACAAAGCTAACAGAAAGGCCATGCCTCGCTCACCCAGGTGTCGAAGCATGGCGTACGGGACATCGTCCGGGCCATGGGCGGTGTCCGCGCACAAAGAGAGAGCGGAACGCAATTAGCTCACAGTAAACCTGTCATTGAAGGGTTCTCCGCTGCTGGAAGTAAAATCCAATCGGCGGCCTTCCGCAACATCACAACTTGCTGGCAGAGCAGCATCCCGGCTAGAGAATGCGGAGAAAGCGGTCGCCCTGGGGTCCGAGATTGCGGTCCCATTCTCCTAGAGAACGGGAGGGGGGTCCTGCGAGAACTTGCCTGAAATCCTTTTTGACTCGCTTCTACACCTCTGCTAAAGGGGTCTTCCCGTTAAGTGAAGACATGTATACCCGCCGAGAAGAGCGGCAGGGGTGCTTCGAAATATACCAGAACCTAGCCCTAGCTCGACGAAATTCATCGACAGTGAAGTCGTTCGGGCAGCTCTTATAGCGCATGTAGGCATAACGCTCTGTTTGAGGGCCGTCTCACACTCGACGGACCTCACGGGAGCGGTCGGCGTGCAAAACGGCCAGACGTTCTAGGAATAGTAGTAAAGCCCACGGCAATGGGGTTGCCGGCGAAAAACTCAACGGCCTCATCTACCGACCTAAACTCCTCGACTGAGACAGAAAAATCAGTCATTTTCTGAAATGTGGACCACGGCGTCCGCACCAAACACCACCGGGACGGGTTCTTGGGCGGCAGCGTCCCATAAAATGATATTTGAATTGGAAAGTGATCACTACCATGGAGGCCATCGACTACCCTCCACCCAAAGTAAAGCTGTGCTTCTGGAGAGCACAAAGATAGATCGAGGCAGCAAAATAAAGCGGTTCGCGTGCAGTGATGCGTAAATTCATACACATTTAGGACACCCATTCCCAGCTCGTCGATCAGGTCGGCAAGGTCTTGACCCCTGGGGTTAATTGAGTAGTCTCCTCAGAAGTGGTGTCTACTGTTCATATCTCTGAGCAAGAGAAAGGGCCTCGGTAACCGTGCCACGACTGGGCGGCAGTCCCCCGCGTCCAAATGTGGAAATGTACGCGGAAATAACAGTATACCTCATATCCAGGTGCAGCTGCACAACTACTGTCCGAAAGGAGGTATTCAAAGCAAAGAGAAGGACGGAGACATCATGCTGGGTGTAAATAGTGTATCCTCCTGCCCGGTCCCCATCCCACGGTGGTTAGGTCGCAAGTCCCTTAGACCTGGGAAGATGGCCGTACGCTTACCGCAGGAAGAACTACGGGCGCAGTTGGCTAGACAAAGCGATGTGTCTTCGAGGACTTATCGGCGAAAGTGGGCTTACCATGCGAGTCTTTTCCTTCCTCTGCCTCGAAATATTAGGCAGGCGGGCCGGCTTTAGAGGCGGGGTTCCCTCTTTTGGAGGATCCACCGTTTTCGAGCCAGCCAGCCTACCACTGAGTGTGGGCGTAGGAGTCGAAGCTCCTTTAGGGCTGTACTCCTTTCGGGGGGCAGCTTTAAGAACCCCGGAAGATGGCCTCATGACCAACTTCAGGGGTTACCTCCTGTGAATCTAACGACTCGGCGGAGGCGCGTGGAAGTTTCCCCTTACGGGAAACTGTCTCGCTGGAGGAAGGGGGGAAAGCCCTGGTATTAGCCGGGGCTGGGTGCAAACCCTTTGTGTCACCAGTTGTACCAGGGTAGGCCACGAGGTGGGTAGAACGCGCAGAAGGGTTTTGAATGAGCGCGGAAACGACCGTGCTTGTAGGCCTAGAGGGGCCAAGAGCAGAGGGTATCTTTAACATTGAGGCATAAGACGTCCCAGGCAGCGACAGGCCCAAATCCTTAGCCTCGCGAAATGAGACGATCCTGAGCCCGAACGGCCAAGTTTTCCTTCTCAAGGAGATACGCACCACATTGCTTCTAAGGAGCGGGATGAGGCTCTCCGCAATTGACACATTTGGCCGCACACGATTTGGACTTATCATGCGCGGCCTTGGAGCATCTTACACAGACTTCGGGTAAACCCGACTTTACATGTCTAGAGGAGCGATTCATGTGGCTGAAGTAGTGGCCGTAGCAGCATCTCCATGGCTGTGGTACGAATGCCTTCATGCGGTAGCAATAGCAACCGGCACGCACCGACTCATGGAGCCTGTTGCAGTCGAACGTAACGATCAATATAGGGGTGGGTCTCGGGGCCCCTCCCTCTTTTCTCATCACACGTTCGACCTTGACCTCTCCTTGGTCGGCCAACTATAATGTGATGTCATTTATAGAGTAGTCCGCGAGTTCCCTCGCATAAACTACTACTTTCACTAAGTTCATGGTAGAGTGCAGCGTCACACTTACTGGCGTGACATCAAGTTTCTGAAAGGCCGTAATCTTTGCCGCATCGGAGGGGTCCGACGCATTCGCAAGAAGGTTCCCGTCTGAGAAACGGTCACCTTCGGTTCTCTACCAATCAGGCTAGCTAGTTCTCTTCTCTGATGGATCATGTTGACCTTGGCCAAATGCTCCCAACAGTGTAGCGAATAAGTAGAAAACGCCAGGTAACCTCTAAATGAAGCTCCCTGACATAATCGAGGGTCCACTCTGCGCACTTGCAATTTTGGTCTTTGCGAGGCCTTTCCCACCAAGGATAGTACCGAGGCCCGACGTGCCGATCCTGGCTTAGTCGCTAACCGAAAGGGCAGCGGACCTGGCCGTCCCTGTGGCTCCCGCGGGAGAGGAGCCCTTGGTCTTTTTTGTCTTGCGGTTTCCTTTCTTTTTAGGAGAGGAGGGTGGGGAATGAACCCACTTCCCCCCCCCCCCCCCTGGGAAGGAGCCCCTAGGCCAGATGGAGAGGCCTCAGCAAGATCCTTCTCAGAAATGGAGAATGTCTTGGCCTTCACAGAGGCACCAGCTGGGGTAGGAGATCCCTCCTCTCCTTGTAGGATCTCGAGGGCCCGAGGCGTCTGAGGAGAATCTTGCACAGGGGCGGACTCGGGTTCTGTGCTTGGCACTCAGCCCGGGTTCGACCCCATGTAAGATCCTACTGTCTGGGGCTGGGTAACCTCAAGGACCATGTGGCTATTCCCCCCCCCCCCCCCACAGACAAGACATCATGGATTCCCTTCGAAGTACCTTTTGTCTCGTCGTGGGTCAGTGAACCAGTATCCGTCAGGGAATAGAGGGGGGCATGTACAGTGACCACCTGTACACTCATAATGCACAATTGCAGGACGTTAGGGGCATGGATCGACGGGCCCTGTCATCCCTACTTCCCCTAAGGGGGTTGGCCCTATCGAGCCCTTCCCACCTGGAGCAGTCAATTTTGGGCCGCCTGTGTGCTTTCTTGGTAGTCCCCTATGAAAGAAAAGGAGGGACTGCCGCTGGAAAGAGGGAGTCGCACAAGGGCGACCCCAGAGAAAGAGTGAGAGGGAGTCCCCTGCACCCATAGGCCAAGGAGAAGAATGAGCCTCCTCTCCGGTCAAAGAGGTTTCAAGGGTCCTTTGCGAAACCACAGGGGGGAGAGAACCTCCATTTTTTCGGGGGAGCTGCCCGAAAGCAGCCTTGCGAAGGGTGAATACGGGGCCGACAAAGCCAGCTGCCGCCATTCAGGACCACTCCTCCCGCCCAGTGGCCAGGCAGCCCTTTTGCATGGCAGCTCCACCTTGGGCTCTGCGTAAAATTGATAGATCTTGAAAGGAGAGAGAAAGGGTATGTGAGGGAGGTGTGGGTAGGGGTGAAGCAGGTCGTTAAAAACACACCAACCCAAAGTGGAGCTCAGGGGTGAGGGGACGTCCCCTGTCCCCCATCAGTCCTGATCTGGGATGGTTGGGTGAGAGGAAGCTGGTCGTCATCTACCCTGTGAAATTAGAGGCCAACCAGAGACAGTTGTGGGAGATGTTGTAGGAAAAGTGAGGAAGTAGGGTAAGAAGACAGGGTATCAGAAACAAGAAGAGGTTAAGCTGGGGCCGGACGGGGCGCTGAGTCCCATCAGCACGGCGGCCAGGGAAGCAAATCGCCGTGCCTCTTACGGGTCTTTCAACACGATCATATATTTTCTCCCTGGGAGTAGATGCATCTCTGCTCCCTCCAAATGCTTGGGAGAATGCTTTGATACTACACGCTCTGATGTAGGTCCCACCAACGTTATACAATTAAGTGGAGTGACGCTTTCTGTGAGGTTGGCTAGCTTTAAAAGCCCTCTAAAATGAGTAATATTATTGGATTTAATGACCTAGAAACATAAGAACAAGATACTAAAATAATATGATTTTACTAAAATTTAGATATGAGTTATCATTTAGTAGATTTAGGTGGAAGCTGAGAAATATTAGGGACTTACATGGCAGATGTTCTTGCACGCCACTCTTCAACTTGATCCTTACTAGAAATATACTTCAAACCAATATATTTATTTTTATTTTGTTTACTGACCCACATCTTGACAACTTTTTCATGAGACTCCACCTTCACAGAAATGAGGAAAATTATGTGGATAAAATGACAAAAACATTTTACTTGTGTTATTCCTATTTTAGAATCATAAAAAATTCATCCTTGAAAATCTTTAGTATAAAAAAAATATATAGTTAACTGCAAAAAAAAGGTAACGGAAGATAAAACTTACATTGTTATAGACAAACAAGTAAATTCTTGACATGGGATATATTAAATTTGTGACTTTGTTAAGCATTTCTTCAATGAAAGGCGTTGGACTGGGAATGAAGACACCAATTAAGACCATTGGATATTCAGCTTCCTGTATAAAAAGGTATCAATTTAATAAATAATTTATGTTAAGTGATATTGTTATTTGTTATCATATTATGAGATAGTAAACTTTGTGGCTCTTGCTAAATTAAAATTAATATCAAGAATATTAATATAAATTATAAGTCCAAGGATTAATTTCATTGGTATGTTGAACATGTTCTCAGATTAAGATGTCTCTTAGCAGATACGGGGAATAGAATTGAACTGCATATTCTATGTGTGGTCTGACAAGCAGTTTATAGAGAAGTCTTAAATAATGTATGATCAACTGACGTGAATGCACTGGAATGCAATGATTTTGATACCAAAATTTGAATAATGAGGCAAACAATTTGCTTGAATCTGGTCTGTGACTAGCAAACTCAAGAAACAGTACCATATGTGAACTAGAGTGGTCTAACCTACATACTTCTACATAATATAAGTAAAACAATTGTGCCTTGACTTGCTGGCATCTGTATTGTATCTATTATGACTATTTTGCAATTCAATTTGTGTTTAGTGTCAGCCATAAAGGTTAGTAAAAACAATTCTTATATTACTAAAATATAAATTTTATCAGGTGATAGTAGAAGACCTAGTAGCACTAGTTAGATACAGTTTGGAGGATAAAATATGTATTCTTGTTAGACTTAAAAAGTCATTTCCACAGTAAGCATTAACTTTGCTTCAAAAAATCTAGCCAACAAAGATTTACCCTTGCTAGATAACAATTCAGGGCATCCTGTAAGTAGAATTTTTGTCACCAAACATCTTTATCAGGATTTCATTGGAAGATTAAAAAAACTACACTATCCAACAATTAATATCCTTGTCAATAAAATAAAATTAACTAAAAATCTGCAAAAGTCTGGGGGGGGGGGGGGAGAATCTCGCCTGACAATGCAAAAAAACAAATGAAACAAAGAACTATGAAAACAATGACAACAAAAATGTTACCGAGTTGCCCCCATAAGAAAAGTGTCTCCATTGGTGACCAATGCAAGTCATCAATGGTTTAAAAATTTAAATAGTATAGGGGAGGTCCCCCACCTCCCCCAGAAACTAATAAACCACAATCAAGACATGTATGAACCAGTCCTTAGCAGATGAGACATACTGAAGCAAACTTGCTCATCAAAAATTGAGACAGGTACTGTGAATGAAACGCTCTTTGAGAAGTATATTGTCAGTATGTGGTGGACATTCTGGAGGACCAAGCGCTCTATCCAGGTAGACAGAAAATGACTTGAAACAATCAATTCATTTATTTTCTTTTAAGAGCATTCTACCAGTGACCACCATCGAAACCAAAACACATTCAGCCAAAATATTTATGCTACATAAAAAAACATAGCAAAAAAAACAGAACCTGGCACAGCGAGTAATCTCCCATACAGAGTTGTATATTGACAGCAAAGTCACGGTAAAGATGGAGCCAGGAGATGAAAGGGCTCCAACAGCTTCAAAGAAGGGAGAGAGAATGGCAGCCGACACCAGTTTGAACTTGGAGCCATGTGTGTACAACGGCACAACTCCAAGGACATAATGTATTCTCTAAGAAATTAATACAATACTCTGTTGTTGTTTTTTAACAAATTTAATAGCATCCATCTGCCGACCACCTCTCAGTACACAAATAATCGGAATTACTTTGCAGCCTAATATTAGGCTAGATTAAAAACAAACAAAAGCAAAGCCAGCAAGAGACAAAGAAAAAGAAAGCATGGTCCAGCACGATCTGAACTGGGCACGACAAGTTATCTCCCGAACAGGGCATTTTATTGCAACCAGCTCGGCCATGAAGACAGACGCAGCGTCTGGTAGAGCCCCGCTGACTTCAAACAGAGGTGATACGGCGTGGAAGCCGACCGCGTCTTGGGACTTAGAGCTATCCGTGTAAATTGGCACGGATCCAGTGTTACACGCATGTGCTCAAAGAAGTTCGAACGCAATACTCCCGGTGGTGTGGAATCTTTGGGAGCATAGGCATAGCGACATATAGTCAATTGTAGTACCCTTCAGAGCGTCCGGGAAAAGAAACAGAGGAGCCACCGGCCTTAGGGTATGACTGGCCTCTCTCGGCAGTATAGACACCGTCGAAAACGGCCACGGATGCAGAACCAAGGTCATACCGTTGATATTCATGGCAAAGAGGTGGACACTGAGGACACATTCCCGCGGGACGTCCTCTTTCTCCTCCACTGGGTCAAAGAGGGCTCCCCGTACCTATCCCGGAATCGATGATCTCACAGAAATTCAGAAATAAAAATTGGCAGGCGTACAATCGTGTGGAGGGTCTCCATGATACCTTGTCGCCATGCGGTATCATAGCTCTTCTCCAGATCGAAAAACACTAGCTTAGCACTGTCTATGAATACGAGAGAAGTCCTCATGGATAGCATTTGCTAGTCGGAGCAGAGCATCCGACGTGGAATGTAATTTGCGAAAGCCACACTAACCAGAAGACAGGTGGCCTCCACTGTCCAGAAAAAGGCTAATCTAATATTTACTAGTTTCTCCATCAACTTGCACATGAAGGAGGTTAGAGAAATTGGTTGGGGTAGAGAGATCTCTCCCTAATTTGCGAAAAGCGAGCTCAGTAGTGTTTCGTCAGCAGTCTGGTATGATACCCTCTGTCTAGATTCTGTTAAAATGCTAGTCCTCGCTTTCCTAGGTGTCGAAGAATGGCATACGGGACCTCGACCGGACCAGGGGGCGGTGTCCGCGAATGAAGCGAGAGCGGAACGCAACTCACTCAATGTAAACCTGTCGTTGAAGGGTTCTCCACCTCTGACAGTAAAATCCAGCCGGCGGCCTTCAGCGACATCATGACGTACGTGCATTGAATGATGACGAAGCAACATCTCGGCTAGAAAATGTGGTTTAATCGGTCGCGAAAGACTCCGCCACGGACAGGGATCCGAGAGTGCGGTCCCGTTCTCCTGGAGAACAGGAGTTCTGTAAGAATTTGCTCCGAATCCTTTTGACCCGCACCATAGCTCTGCAAGAGGAGTTTTCTCGTTAAGTGAAGACCTGCATGCCCTCCAGGAAGACGAGGGGAAGGTGGGTGCTTCGAAAAATACAAGAATCTACCATTAACTAGACAAAATTCACCGATGGCGAAATCGTGCGGGCGGCGTTTATTATAGGGCATTAATGCATATAGGTTCTGTCTGGAGCTCTCACACTGGGCCGACCACCAAGCAAGCAAACGGCAGGCAAAACGATCAGACGTTCTAGGAATAGTAATTAGGCACACGCGATGAGTTTGTTTGCTGGAGAACTCAACGGCCTACACCACCAACCTAAACATACCCCCTCTAAGCACCAGGGCAGTGGCCCAGAAAACCAGAAAATGATAGTTAAATAAGAAAGTGGCTAAAACCTTGAAGGTAATCGACCACGTCGAACCGAAAACCAGGGTGTGCATCCGGAGAACATGGACAGATAGAGACAAGAAAATGAAACAGCTCTCGGACAGTGATAGGTAAACTCACCCACATTCAGGACACTATCCACAGCTATCAAAGGGCCTTTCCAACCTATCTCCAATCAGGTGACCCCTGGGATTGATCGTGTAGTCACCCCAGAAAGGGGTGTCTAACGTTCAAATCACTGAGCAGGAAAAGGGGTCTTGGCAACCGTGTCACGATGAGGAGCAAATCCCCCGTAGCGAAGTCGGATGACGGTGGAATTTACACTAAACCTCTTATCCTGGTGTAGCTCCAGTCCGAATGCCTGATAGGATGTATTTAGAGCAAATAGAAGAATAGATACATCATGCCATATGTAAATCGAGCATGAGTCTGCCTAATCCCATTCCGTGGTGGCGAGGTCACAACACCCTTATAACCCAGGAGGGTGGGCAGGGGGCACGCGGCCAGCATAGTGGAAAAGGGGTCTTGGCAACCGTGTCACGATGAGGAGCAAATCCCCCGTAGCGAAGTCGGATGGCGGTGGAATTTACACTAAACCTCTTATCCTGGTGTAGCTCCAGTCCGAATGCCTGATAGGATGTATTTAGAGCAAATAGAAGAATAGATACATCATGCCATATGTAAATCGAGCATGAGTCTGCCCGACCCCATTCCGTGGTGGCGAGGTCACAACACCCTTATAACCCAGGAGGGTGGGCAGGGGGCACGCGGCCAGCATAGTCTCCTGAAGAAAAAATAGGTAACGGGGATTGGGAGACGATCCTCCGCAGTACTTCACAGTTGGCGCTGAGTCCGCGGCAATATCATTGAAGGAATATGCCCTCCAGGCCTGCGGGGAAGGGAGCTCTTTGAAGAGAAGACCCTCGCAGGATGGCCATACTCTTCCCAGAGGCAGAACTCCGGGTGCTGTTGGCCGAACAAAGCGCTGTCACCTTCAGGACTTATCGGGGAAGGTTGTGTGCTCGCTATGCGAGTCTTTTCGTCCATCAGCATCGAAACATTTGGCGGGCTCTCCTTTGGAGGATCAGCGCTTGGAGGCCGCTCTCCATTCATTACCGGTCGCCCAACTATTTCCTACATGGAAGGTAGATACTATGAGCTCCCAATGCATTGAGGCAGTTAAGAGAAAAGTCTCCATTGTATCGGAAAATTCCATAATGTGATAATTTATACATACCCAACCCACGGGTGGGAACTAAGATGGACCTTGACAACCTGGCGATTTGTGCTCAGGCTTTGACCATAAAGGATCATGCAAACATGGCCTCCTTATATATGTACTGGAAGAAAGTGAACGACCCAGCCCAGCACACCCAGTGTCTAATACTTGCCTCAGCTGGCAGCTTTTCCGCCCTCACAGGGGGTAGGGACCTCCTCACGCTATATACTGCCACTCGTCTGAGGACTCCTAACTGAGCAGGTAGATAAGAGCCTTTGTGGATAGAAGAGTTAAGTTTGGAAAGGGGGAAGTGGGTAGAGACATAAGAAAGAAGTAGAGATAGGTCCACTAACGAGTAAAGTAGGTGATCACCTATTATTATCATCATACCCTGGCACTAGATGATCCCAGGATGGCATCCAGTCCAGCAAGGCACCATGTCTAGCGGATCTAACTCTGTCCAGGTGAGAACAGTTCCTTGTGGTACGAAGCAGGTAGACACAATGTTCAAGTAATAATAATAATAATAAAACAAAAACAATATTAAAAAATAATAATAAATAAAGATAAAGTGGCGCTGAGAGGAAGCGAAGGGAAAGTGCCCCAACAACTTTCCCAGGCCCCATCAGAGAGTCCATGTCAACTTAGTGACAGGGCCTCCCTAACTTGCAGTCAGACGGGAAGGATGTGCAACTCCTCAATGCACCAAGTGTAACAGGCTACACCTGCAACCACCCCGCAGGGCCTACCTTAGCAGTAAGGTAGCCTTGGAAGCAACACAAGATCAACACATTAATTTCTTCTGGCCACGGATCTTGAAGGAACCCACCTTGTAACACTGAGATTCAAGCAAGCAAGCTATTCTAGTTTGGCCCGAGGTGGGACACTGCCCTGAGATACTATACCAGGTGACACAGCATGGTGACCCTGAGCAAATCCTATATTAAAAATAGATTGCTCCTGTTCCAGGCTGTATCACTTAACGAGACTGGCAATGACATGCTCGCCTAATTCTGGACTAGTAGGGAGAATGCGGACAATCAAGGATGCTCAGAGCTCCCTGAAAACCACACCTTCAAAGGGGCGGCCATGACTACTACGGGGTTCCGTGTAGTCATAGAAATACCAGTAAAAAGCCTACACAGAATACTCAGTAGTATTTTTTACGCCACCTTTATTTTAACCAGTATAGAAATGAAGTAAAATATAAATGAACAAAAGTAGATGACTTTAGGCCGCAAGGATGTAGAGGATCTAATAAAACATATATGAACTAAAGAACTAAATGATGACATTAGGAAAGAGATCCAAAATCTTGATAGCAAGTAGTTGTCCCCTACCTGTATTTACATTGTATAATTTGTATAGCATAAGAAAACAGTTCATTGTAAATAGTGAATTACCTTCTTGTCATTTAAGTTAATTCTTCCTTCAACGCAGGCTAAACATCCATCAGATTTAGTCCAAGATTTTGCCAGATAATTGCCCAAGGAATTAATATTTATTTTAGATAGACCATTTCCATGAATGACAGGAGGCGTTGTGTGGTAAACAGTGTTTATGAGATGAGTATCATCTTCGCCAAAATCTAAGGCAACATCTCCTGTGAAAAAGAGAACAATTAGAGAATGTAAAATATTAATTCCTTTTAAATTTCACAGGGAGTTCATGCATCTCATTGCCAATGAGTTTAATTATGAGTTATTAAATGAGGTATGTGTTCATTTTTTTAATGGACTGGTGGCTTCTGAGTGAATAGCCTGGGAGATTGACTATCATCTTATAAATAGGAAATTGGTGAAGAAGACATTTATTGAAACTATATGCTTGTCGCACCTTCGTCCCATTTCCCCCACAGTTTTAAAACCCCTTGGACAGTCTGATAAATCAACAAAATCAACCAACAAGCTCAACCTCTAGGCACTTTCCTTTTGTCTATCTTATGAGTGTTGAAGTTGCAACCTGCTGCATCTTGAAAACATGGCCTATCCCATACTATCCAGCCCAGGATTGACCACCTCAGAACACCTTTCATCAATTAAACCTTTCCAGGAGAAGTCTGGAGAAGACCACAAGTTGTGGCATTATTTCTGAGCTTTGCCAGGTTTAAGTGAAAAGAACCTGAAGGAAGGTGATAAAGTACCTTTTAATTTGAACCCATTTCCTTAGGCGTTTTTTTCTTCCAATGTAAAAAACAAATTTTAATTTTATTGGGGGTAAAAAAAATTGTCACTTTTAGTTGTTTTTTAACCATCTGATGACTGCAACCAGCGGCATAAGTTGCAGTAATTAAATTTGACTATTATTAGGCTAATTAAAAAAAGAAAAGAAAAAGAAGCAATAGGAGCCAGGCTCCAATGTCGGGAGAGGCACGCCTCCCACCCCAGCACTGTAGGATGTACCCAACACCAAGTAGAGTCCAATAAAATGGAGGAGACTAGTTCAGGAAGTCATACAGTCCACAACTGTGTGTGCAAGAATCCATCCCAAGCACATGGGACTAGTGGTAGAGAACCCGCTCATCCCGGTAATCGATTAGGTAACAGATACGAAGATCCCCCAGACTGAGACATTCAATAAGAATGTGCCAAACAGTTTGGGGAACAATGCAGTCATTGAGGAAAAGTGCAGAGGAGCGTTCCATCAAATGGCGGCGTGTCCCCTGAGAGTGCCCAATTCAAATATGACAAGAGAACAGCTTGAAGCCCTGGCAGCGTTGGAGAGGTAAGTTCACGGGAACAGTCGCGGCGAAATGGTACGCAACTTTAAGTTCTTATCGGCCGTCTCCCATCTTCTGTGCCAGGCAGTGCAGAGAGACGCCCTAAGTGCTACCATGTAGTGGGTGTGGGGAAGAGCGAAATGCTGGTCTGGTCGTCCGGATAACGCGGGCTCTCTGGTGAACTCATTCCCCACAACCCCTACAATGTCCATGAACCTAGGAGAAGATAAATTCAACATCCACCCGGCGGGTTGTTGTCATGGATAACACGAACCAGGAGGTGCGAAGATTACAATGCACCGAGCACTCAGGGGGCTTTGTGAGTGGCTATATATCACAATCCGATCTCCGAACCGGGCATGACGCGTTAACTCCCGTATCAAGCGGTGTATTGCAACTAGCTCGGCCGTGAAGACAGACACAGCGCCTGGAAGAGCACAGCCGACTTCAAACAAAGGGGATACGGCGTGGAAAATACGAAGTGTGCTTCAATAAGATCGAAGGGATCATTCCGGGGAAGCTTTAGGAGCAGAGGTGTGGTGAGAAATAGTCCAAGGTGGTACCCTCCAGGGTGGCGTCCAAAGCACAACCAGCCGAACAGCAACACCGGGGTTTCCAAGGAGCTTCCTAGCTCTAATCTAAAAGGGTTTATGCCAGACTTGTGTCTCTCGGCAGTAAAAGCCATTGGCAACTGAGGGATGCGTCAGGGTGGCGCATACAAGGAAATAATGCAGTGTGGAGCGTAGAGCGAGTGGCATTTCCCAGCATTGACAAATAGGGTCTGAATGGGGGATGTGCGGAAGGCACCGATTGCCAGGTGGAGACCGGTGTGGTGGATCGATTCCACCTTCCACAATACACGCTCAGGTGCGGATGCATAAAACTCGCATCTGTATTCAAGCTTCGAACAGACAAAGGGTCGGTAGAAAAGTAAGGCAGTAGCCATATCTGAACCCCAAGTGCTGAACGTCACGGAAAGATGAATGTTCATAGCGTGGGTACAAGATACCCTAAGGCTGCGAATATGAACCACCCAGGTGAGCCGTCGGTCGCATACAAGACCAAGAAAACTACGAATCAAGAACTTCCGGGCGAATCCCGTTTAGGAACAAGTCCGGGTGCGGGTGGAGCTGTAGATGGCGGCAGAGGTGCACCATCTTAGTCTTGGCCAAGGAAAAATGAAATCTGTGCGCTTCAGCATAGCTGGAGATGCGATTCAATGCCTTTTGGAGTTGACATCTGGGCCGCACCAAAAGAGATCTAAAGTTCGTCCAAAGAGCGTAGCAAGAATATTTTCCGGCAGCACCGAGGTGATACCATTGATGCTCAGGGCGAAGAGTGTGCGGCACTGACGAGACTCTCCAGTGGGATGCCCTCATCTAGCTCCATTGGGCCAGTGAGGGCTCACCCCACCCATACGCGATATCGAAGATTTTGCAAAAACTCAGCAATAAAGATTGGATTCCCTCCGACCCATCCTGCGGAGAGTCTCCATGATACCGTCTCGCCATGCGAACTCATAGGCCTTCTACAGATCGAAAAACACCGTGGCGTAGTGCTGTCTACGAAGGAAAACCCCGCAGATAGCATTTTTCAGTCAGACCAAAGAATCAAACGTAGAGTGGAACTTATGGAAACCAAAGTGTGCAGAAGACAGGTGGCCTCCGCTGTCCAGGAAAAAGGCTAATCTAACATTTACCAATTTCTCCATCAACTTGCACACGCAGGTGGTTAAATTGGGCGGAAACTGGCGGCCGTGGTAGAAAAAAATCTATCCTCAGTTTGCGAAAAGCGAGTACAGTAGCCATGCACCAGGAGTCCGGGAGGATACCCTGAATCTAGATCCTGTTTAATATATTTAGCAGAAAAGCCAGGCTTCGCTCACCCAGGTGTCGAGGCATGACATACGGGAGATCACCCGGACCATAGACGGTGTTCGCACATGAAGCGTGAGCGGAACGCAACTGGTCAATATTTACCTGTCTTTGATAGGTTGTCCACTTATCGAGGTAAATTGCAGTCGGCGGCCTTCAGCGACAACACGATGTGCAATGAATGCTGGCGGAGTAATCTCTCGGTTAGAGACAGTGGAGAAATTGGTTTCAAAACTACCAGACATTCTATGAATAGTGGTTAGGTGCACGGCAAGGATGTTGCCGGAGAACTCAGCGGCCTCAACTACGAACCTAAACATCTCGACTGGGATAGAGAAATCTGTAATTTCCTGAAATGCGGACCACCACGCCGGTTTTTCAGGCGGCAGCGGCTAAGAAAATGATAGTTGAATGACAAAGTGGTCAGTATCAGGAAGATCATCGACCACCTACCATCCAAAACCAGGATGTGCATCCGGAGAGCACAGGGATAGATCGAGGCAGGAAAATGAACCAGCATTCGATCAGTGATGTGTCAACTCATCCACATTTAGGACACCTATCTCCAGCTCCTCGATCAGCTCGGCCAGGACTTGACCCCTGGGATTTATCATGGTCCCCCCAGAGGGGAAAATGGTCACGTGCGGGGGAGGGGGAGCTCTGGTTTTGCTGAGGTTGGAGGTGAGCCCTTAGAGCAGCAAGATCTAACACGGAAGCGCCCGTGTGAGTAGAACTCGCAAAAGGGTTCTGAATGGGCGTGGAAACGACAATGCTCCTCGTAAACATAGAGCGGCTAGGAGCACAGGGTGACTGCTTAACTTTTGAGGCATAGGATATACCAAATCGCACACGACAATGTCCATAGCCTCACAAAAAGAGAATCCGTCCACAGCCTGAATGGACAAAACCTTCTTCTTCAGGAGATATGCACCAACATTGCCTTGAGGAAGAAGGGTGAAGCAATTTACACATAATTCTGATAAACCCGACTTTGCATGACTGAGATTCATTTGTCAAAGTAGTGACAGTAACACCTGCACGGCAGTGGCATGAATGCCTTCATGCGGTAGCGATACCAATAGGTACGCATCAACACCGACTCAAGAGCCTGTCACAATCGAAAGTGACTAAGACTGCATAAGTGGGTCTCGAGACCTGCACACCCTTGTTTTCTCATCACACGCTCGAATTTGCCCGCTCCTTGGTAGTCTAGCTCTTCGGTGGTCTTCCAACGAGTAGTCTACCAATCCCCTCACATAAACCACCCCTTTCAGGGTCCCGCACGAGAAAGGGATGACCTTCGGCTGTCTACCAATCAACTTAACTAATGTTATCCTCTGATGGATCATATGGCCTTTGTCCAACATGGTTCCATCTGTGGAGCGAATAACTAAAGCGTTTGAAGCCAGGTAGTCTCTCAATAAGTGACCCAGACGTAATTAAGGCCGCTCAACAACTAGCAATGTTAGTCCCTGCCCAAGGGTGCCTAAGGGCCAGACGTGTTAGTCTTGGCCTGGTCGCTTGCCGAAACGGGACCTGACCCGTGTGTCCCGCTGCATCCCTAGTCTTTTTTTTTATTTCTTACTACTTTTCTTTTTTTGAAAGGTGGGCAGTGAGGCAGCCAGCTTCTCTCCACCTCTGGAAGGAGCCAAATGTCTAGATGAACTATACTCAGCCATATCCTTCTCGAACATGGAAAAGGTATTGGACGGCTGGGGGGCACCAGGCGGAGGAGGAGCAAGCCCCAGCTTCTCATAGACCTGAACCCAGTGTGCAGTTTCCTTCTGTGCGGGAGGGAACGTGCTGTTCCTCCAGGTACAAAGGCGGGTACCTCTCTGCGATGCACTGGGAATGGGACTCTGGTTAGACAGCATCAAAGCTGTTGAGTGTGGACAAAGCAGTTGCGAAGGAGTTCGAGATGGCAGGCCAGTCTTACTCGAGAACGGGAAGGGCATCCTGGGCGAACCTACACTGAATCCTTTTGACGTGTCCTCACATTTACTTGTCCAGTAAAACGGCTTGACGTTCAAGATGTTCAACGGCCTCATCTACAGACCTAAACTCTTCAACTGAGATAGAGATGTCAACTGTTTCTAAGAATACTGGCTATGGTGCACACAAATCTCCAGCTCTTTAGCCTGTTCCGCTACGACCAGATCCAAGGGAGCGACCTGTTAGGCATTGGGGATGGGGAGTGCAAATTGCAGGTGTTCGGGGTTAGGGCCCCTAATTTTCCAGATATTACCCGATATCCTTTTGTGGGTGCTTAAAAGCATACTAGGAAAAGGGAGGGGAGGAAAAGGAGAAAAGGGCGAAAAATGGATATGCATACATATTAAAACCCAACTTCAGAGAAGAGGGAGGGTAAATCAGCCCCTCACCCACTCCCTCCCGGTCCTTTCCAGGGATGAGTAGATGAAAGACGGTCAGCCACTGGATGAGAAGTGAGAAGCGGCTTGTGAAGTGACCAAAAAAGGTCAAAAATGAAATAAAGAACATGTAGACATACTAGTTTGAGACTGCCAGATGCACTGAGCACAGAGGGCATGCAGCTCCTCCAGGTATCTTGTGTAACAATCTACATGGAGTACCCCCTTGCTGAAAGTACCCCAGGCTGTCTCCTGGAGGTAGACAGCTAAGGGGGAACGGGAGGAGACAAGCCTAGGCAGTTCCAGTTAGTGTGGAATACATGGCAGTTTCGCTGAAGGAAGTACATGGCAGTTCCATTGAAAGGAATTGGCCTCGGTATATATTCTGAAGAAGCTGTTGGGCCCCGCTTTGAGATAAAGGTCTTGAAAACGCCGTTGGCATTAAAGTTCGTCTCAGCAGTCAAGCCTTCCCTTTCTCAAGAGAGTCCTTTGGGTAGGGGAGTGCAATCGGTGTCGGCGCTTCCTCAGCCTTTGGAGGGAATCGACTACTCGTTGTGTTTTGAACAGAAGCGAGGGAGCTTAAGCTTAGAATTACCCAGGGTTAGATACAATGACTCGGAGGAGGAGTGGTCTTGCAGGGAGAGGAGCAGGGGCCTTGATATTGCCGGAGACAGGACTCTAGTGCTTATTGATGCGTCATACCAAGGTGGCACCCAGGAAAGATTGAACTTGCTGAAGGGTTCTGACCAAAAGTGACAATATTGTCGAGGCATTGAGAGGTTAGGTCCATGGGTATAGCCAGGCACAATGGCACACAATTTTAGATTCCCATCAGTGGTGACCAATTTCTTCAAACATGCAGCCCAATGGGCTGTCTTGATTTCTACCATGCAGAATTCCTATCAACAAGTGCAAAAGAGCAAATGCTGAGCCAGAGAGATAGAAGTGGCTGTTTAATATTGGTTAAATGAATGAATTTCTAGACCAGCATGAAGAGCCAAGTCATGCTGAACCCACAGTTAAGACCAAGGTGGTAGTAGTCTTACTAGTGTATCCCAAGTATCAGGTAACCAAAAAGTTTGTGCATTTTTTAAAACCAACAAAAGTGAAACTAAATATCACCCAATTTTTTGTGGTTACCTCACTCGATATATTCACTCACACTATCATCCTATATCCCATCTATTAGATGAGATAATGTTTAAAAATACTAGATCATATTGGGTGAAATTTTTATTGCATGTGGTACAAAACTATTTATCCAAGAGTGATGATAGAATCTTTTAAAGAAGGTGGATTAAGATTAAATACCTATTCTAGTAAAATCTTGATTGAGTAACTTACCAATATTGCCATGAAGATTTTGAAATATTTTTGCCTGGGTATCAAGTTTAATATTTAAACGTGTGCGAATATTGGGATCTAAAAAGACTTTTGTGTAGTAACGTTGATCATCAGCAGTATCTTCAATATTTTTAGACACTAATTCATAAAGTTGAGGGGCATATCCAATGAAACCTGATGATTGAATGTGTAATTAGAAATTGCATGAATGTGCAATATTTCAAAATATAATCAAATATATCCAAGGGCTTCATTATTACATAGACTTTTGGACAAATTTTGACTTACCCCCAGAGTTCAAGAACCTATACCCATGAAGAACAGTTGGATAATCTTTCTCAAGATTTTGATCCGGCCAGCAAAAATCTTCAGATGAAAACACAATACTTGAGTTGAAGGAATAAAACTGTTTTAAAATTTCTTCCTCACCTGCAGTAAAGATGACATCATAGCTGCAAGACAAAGAGACTATGAGAAGAAAAGGAAGAAACTACAATGATCCAAACTTAAAAAAAAAATTAATATTCATTTTTCACTTCAGCCTTAATCTTTTAGATAGACTTTATCAAAATTACCACATTTCTTCTGTACAGGAAGCAAAAACAGAGCTAGTAAAAATATTGCTCATTAATTCTATTTTGATTTTGTTCCAAGTTTAGAATATTTCTGAGCAATGATCCATATTTTCCTACTGAGTAAAGCTTATATAAAAATAGTGCATAATTGTATATCTTTGGACAATATCAATAAAGGTATTACGCCTTGCTTTTGTAGTGCTCTAGAACGATCAAGAAATTATATAAAGATTAATTTGCAACAATTATTAAACAAACTGCTGATAGGAGATAAATTATTATTACGAAAAGACGTGTTTACCCGTCACTCAACGCTCTTGAATATATATTTCACTGAGCATGATCGAGATAAAGTGGGGGATGTTGTGTACCTTGACTTTCGTGTGTTCAGGCGAATAATGCACTGTAAACGGCGTAGAGCGAGTGGCATCTCCCCAGCATCGACTAGTAGGCTCTCAATGGGGGAAGTGCGGAAGGCACCGGCCGCCAGTCGAAGGACAGTGTACGATTCAACCACTTCCAGGCGTACCCCATTAAGAAACAAGTGTGGGTCAGGGTGGAACCGTAGGTGGCAAAAGAAGTGCACCACCTTAGTCTTGGCCAAAGAAAACCGAAACCTGTGCGCTTCGGCATAACGAGAGACGCGGTTCAATGCCTGTTGGAGTCGATGCTCCAGAGTTGGCATCTGGGCCGCACCAAAAGAGATCGAAAGGTCGTCCAGATAGAGCGTAGCGAGAACATCTTCCGGCAGCACCGAGGTGATGCCGTTGATGCTCAGGGCAAAGAGTGCGACACTGAGGACACTTGCCTGCGGGACACCCTCTTCCTGCTCCATTGGGCCGGAGAGGGCTCCCCCTACCCGTACGCGGAATCGACGATCTCGCAAAAAATTAGATATAAAGATTAAGAGGCGCCCCCTCGCCCCCATCGTGTGCAGTCTCCATGATATCGTATCGCCATGCGGTATCATAGGCCTTCTCCAGATCGAAAAACACCGTGGCGTAGTGTTGTCTACGAAGGAAGGCCTCACAGACGGCATTTTCCAGTCGGAGCAGAGCATCCAACATGGAGTGGAACTTGCGGAAGCCGTACTGTGCAGAAGACAGATGGCCTCCGCCTTCCAGAAAAAAAGGCTAATCTAACATTTACCAATTTCTCCATCAACCTGCATACGCAGGAAGTTAGAGAGATTGGGCAGAAACCGGTCGGGGTAGTGATCTCTCCCCGGTTTTCGAAAAGTGAGCACAGTAGCAGTTTGCCAGGCATCTGGGAGGATACCCTCTACCAAGAACCTGTAGAATAAATCTAACAGAAAGGCCATACCTAGCTCACCCAGGTGTCGAAGCATGGGGTACGGGACATCGTCCGGACCAGGGGCGGTGTCTGCGCACGAAGCGAGAGTGGAACGCAACTCACTCACAGTAAACCAGCCGTTGAAGGGTTCTCCGCCTCTGGAGGTAAAGTCCAGTCGGCGGCCTTCCGCGACATCACGACACGTATTAAATGCTGAGATAGCAGCATACCGGCTAGAGAATGTGGATCCATTCTCCAAGAGAACAGGAGGGGGTCCTGCGAGAACTTGCCTCGAATTCTTTTGGCTCGCTTAAAAACACTCTGCTAGAGGGGTCTTCCCGTTATTTGAAGAAACGTATGCCCGCCAAGAAGAGCGGCAGGCGTGCTCCGAAATATGTATACCGGAATCTAGCACTAGTAAGACGAAAATCGTTCGGGCGGAGCTTATAGCGCATGTAGGCATAACGCTTCTGTCTGAGGGTCGTCTCACTCCGCTGACCACCACGGGAGTTGTCAGCGTGCCAAACGGCCAGACATTCTAGGAATAATATTTAGGCCCAGGGCGATGAGGTTGCCGGAGAAGAACGTATCAATGGCCACATCAACCGACTTAAACTCCTCAATTGAGATAGAGAAGTCTCAATCGGGAAGGGCTCTCTGGCGGCAGTAGTCCAGAAAATGATATTTGAATGGGAAAGTGATTACTACCATGGAGGTCATCGCCCCCCCCCCTCCCCCCAAAAAAAATCAGGCTGTGCATCCGGAGATCACAGGAATAGATCAAGGCAGGAAAATGAAGCGGTTCTCGGGCAGTGATGCATAAACTCATCCACATTTAGGACACCTATATCCAGCTCGTCGATCAGGTCGGCGAGAACTTGACCACGGGGATTAATCAAGTAGTCTCCCCAGAGGGGGTGTCTACCGTTCAGATCTCCGAGCAAGAGAAAAGGTCTCGGCAACCTTGGAATGTACGCGGAAATAACAGTATATCTCCTGTCCAGGTGCAGCTGCACAGCAACTGCCTGAAAGGAGGTATCTAAAGCAAAGAGAAGAACAGAGACATAATGCCTGGTGTAAATCGCGCATCTTCCTGCCCAGCCCCCATCCCATGGTGGTCGGGTTACAAACCCCTTATACCACAGGAGGGTGGGTAGGGGGCACGCGCCTAGCATGGTCTCCTGCAAAAACATAGCTAATGGTGGAACGGGACGAGATGAAACTCTGCAAACTGTTCCAGTTGGCCCGTAGTCTGCGGCAATTCCATTGAAGGAATATGCCCTCCAGGCCTAGCTCGGAGGAGATGTGGGCGCCCTCTTCAAAGAGAAGATCCTCACCGGAATAGCCGTATGCTTCTCGGAGGCGAACTACGGGCGTTGTTGGCCGACAAAGCACTGAAGGCACTGTCGCCTTTGAGGACTTATTGGGATCGCCCTGCAAGTCTGTTCCTCCCTCCACCTCGAAACCTTAAATGAGCGGGTCGGCTTCAGAGGCGGTGGTTCCTTTTTTGGAGGACCCACCTTCTCCGAGCTACCCAGCCCACCACTGGATGTGGGCGAAGGGGCCGAAGCTTGTTTAGTGCTGTCCTCCTTTCAGGGGGCAGCTTTAGAAACGCCAGAATATGGCCTCACGACCAACTTCAGTGGTGTTGTCTCTTGTGAGGCTAGTGAATCGGTGGAGGCGCACGGCGGTTTTGCCTTATGGGAAACGGTCACGCTGGGGGAAGGGAGGGGAGCCCTAGCTTTAGCCGGGGCTAGGTTTGAACCCTTTGTGCTGCCAGCTTTACCAGGGGAGTGGCCGGGGTGGGTAGAACCTGCCCTAGGGCCTAAAGCAGAGATTGTCTTTCTTAATATTGAGTCAACATGTACCAGACAGCCCTGGGCGCGCCAGGACCAAGTCCTTAGCTTCGCGAAATGAAATGATCCTGGGCCTGAACAGACAGGATTTCCTTCTTGGCTCGAAAAAGCGGGGTGCGGCTCTCCGCAATTGACACACTTGGCCACACCTGAGCAACTTACACAGACTTCAGGTAACCCCGACTTTGCACCTCTACCTGAGCAATTAACATGACTGAAGTGGTGACAGTAGTAGCACCTCTGCCACAGTGGCATGACTGCTTTACGCGATTGCGATACCAACTTGGGGAGCATGTCATAGTCAAATGTGATGAAGAGTGTAAGGGTGGGTCTCGCGACCCCTCCCTGTTTTCTCATCACACGCTCGACTTTGACTGTCCCATGGTCAGCCAGTTCTAAGGTGATGTCATCTATAGATTACTCCACGAATTCCCTTGCATAAACAACTACTTTCACGAAGTTCATGGTAGAGTACAGCATCACACTCACAGGTGGCCACCTCGGAGGGATTCAATGCATTCGCCAAAGGGCTCCTGTCCCAGAAACGGGTCACCTTCGGCTCTCTACCAAAAACACTAGCTAAAGCTCTCCTCTGATGGATCATGTTGCCCTTAGCCAAAATGCTGCCATCAGTGGAGTGAATAACAAGGAAGAGTTTGAAGGCAGCAGGCTCAAAAATGCCATGTAGTGGTCACTTACCGAAGTGGCAGCAGTCCCATCCATCCCCATGGCCCCGACTTATGGAGAGGAGCCCTGAGACTTTTTGGTCTTTTTCTATTTTTTTCTTTTTAGGAGAGGAGGATGGGGAATGAACCCACTTCTTCCCCTCCACCAGCAGGAGTCCCCAAGGCCAGATGGACTGGCCTCAGCAAGATCCTTCTCTGAGATGGAGGTCTTGGCTGCCACAGGGGCACCAGCTGGAGGAGAAGATCCCTTCTCTCCTTATAAAGTCTTGTAGACCCGAGCCGTCTGAGCCCAGATCCATCCCCATGGAAGGTCCTACCGTCTCGGGCTGAGTTGCCTCAGGTACCATCTCCATCTCAGGAGGGGGGAGGCACCATGTGGCCACCTCACCCCCCCCCCCCCCCAGATATAGCAGGTCCTATTGGTTAGAACATCTTTGGTCAGGGAAGAGAGGAGGGGGGGGAAGCATGTACGGCTGACCCCCTCTAAACTCAATATTCAAGCCTGCATGTCTTTAGAGGGAAGGAGCAGACGGACCCTATCTTCCCTCCTCCCCTAAGGGGGTTTGCCCTAAGTAATTATTAATATTATAAAAAAAATAGAGATAGCAATTTTTTTTCTATGTTATTCTAATGCTTGTAGCATTTGATTTTTGAAAAACCTAAGATTTGAAAAGAGCCAGAATAAAACCCAGGTTTTGGTTGTTTTTTTTTTCAAAATTACTTCTTTTTTTTCAAGAAATGAATGCTACTTATTATTTTATTCAAAATTCATATTTATGTTTATAATTTAAACAAATATGTATCAAATTAAGGATATTTCTCTGATATTGACTCATAATAATTCATCTCTCCTTCTACAGGTTATGGCTATCATGGGTACCCACAATTCTCAATCAGTGATCTGTTCTTACCTTAATATAATTATTAAACTAAGTAATTATTAATATTATATAAAAATAGAGATAGCTATTCTTTTTATATGTTATTTTAATGCTTGTAGCATGTTTTTTTTAAAAAACCCAGAATAAAACCCGGGTTTTATTGGGCTTTTTGCCAACCCTGGCTCCCACCGGGAGTGGTCAATTATGGGCTGCCTGCCTTTCTTGGCAATCCCCTTAGAAAGTAAAAGGGGAACTGCCGCTGGGAGAAAGGGAGTCATACAAGGGCATCTCCAGAGAAGGGAGCGGGGGAGTGCCCTACACCCCTAGGTGGAGAGGAGTAAGCCTCCTCCCCAGTTGTTTTGGAGGGGCCCCTGTGAAAGCACAGGGGGAGGGGAAAACGATTTTTTCGGTGAGCAGCCTGAAGGCAGCTCCGTCGTGGGTAAAGGGAAAAGGATGGGGGGAGGGGATTTTTTAAATTCTCATCATCAGGCATGGGGACCCTATTAGTTACACAAGAAGCAAACGCTAATCACCCCCCGCAGTAGCCCGCTCTGTGAGGGGTGAACACGGGGCTGGCAGAACCAGCTGCCGCCATTTAGGACCACACCTTTCCGCCCAGTGGCTGCACCTTGGGCTGGGCATAAAATAAATTGAAATGAGAGAGAAAGGGGTATGAGAGCTAAGTGTGGGTGGGGATGAAGGAGGTTGTTACAAGCCCACCACCCCAAACCCAATCTCAGAGGCAAGGGGGCATTGTCCCATCACCCCTCAGCCCCGATCCGGGATAGTTGAGTGAGAGGAAGCTGGTCGGCATGTACCCTGTGAAATTAGAAGCACCAGAGAAAGTTGTGGGAGAGGTTTTAGGGAGAGTGAAGTAGGGTAAAACTGCAGGCTGTCAGAAAGAAGAAGAGGCTAAGCTGGGACCAGACAGGGTGCTGAGTCCCGTCAGCACGGCAGCCAGGAAGGCAAATCGCCGCTTCCCTTACGGGGTTAATTTGCACAATACCAGTTTCAGTACCTCAGCACCATGTTTCAGTTGTACACTGCTAGTTTTTACATCTTAAACATGGGTTTATATGTTAAACAAATGAACAAGTAATGCAGAGGGTCAAGGTATGCCTAATTAATAATGAGCCTACAGAATTAAGACAGTAGCATCCTTGGAACAGATTAGAGTTTTGAATCATATCAATGAGCAGGGATTTAACTACTAATCATTTCATTTTATTCTTTGAGGTATAGATTATTTTGGCTTGTTCTCGGTCATTTGAGTGGTTATTTTCTTTAATGTAATTAAGAAATGCATTGGTTGTATTGCCTGTTCTGATATTATACCACCCTGCCCCTTGAGACTTTTTGCCAAACTTCAATCAATTTGGCCCAGATATGATTTGTTGTAATTTATACATGGGACCTGATATATACTCCTTGGCCTTTCCTGGGTTCAGTATGGTTATTAATAAGTTCTATTTGATGGGATCCTGGAAACTTAAAAAGTAACTTAAAAACAGTGTTTCTTAAGAGCTTGTTTATATCTTTGGGGATCAAGGTGATACAGAATGACTATTTTTTAATGCTTGGGTTGCTCTTATTAAGAGGGTTCATGGAAAGGATCATAGTTTTTCATAAAATGTTTCTGACCTTGAGATAAGGGTGTTTAATGAAGTGCTGTGTGTACACTAAATTGGAAAATATGCTTTTTATTTTATGAAATTTCTTCAACAAGGTAGGTGGTGCTGCAAACTCCTAGGGATCTGAGAAGATGGAGATCACCCTTTTCTTTCTTCTTTTTTGTTAATGTGGTTTGAATAGAAGTGTATATACGAGTTTGAGTGGGTGGGTTTGCAATGAACTGAAAATTCTATGGTGTTATAGCATGTATTTCTTCTAGCTTCTCTTTGAAGAGTTAGTTTTTCATTTTTGCGTGACAGTGATGTTAACCAAGATGAGGTTTTCTATTTTGGTGACTGGAATTTCTTGTTTAAGCTTCTTGGCCTAAGTTTAAAGAAGAAAGGAATTTCAGTCGCTAAAATAGAGAACTTCATCTTGGTCGACACTAATGCCACACAAAAATGAAAAACTGTCAAACTCTTCAAGGAAAGCAGAGAAGTTAGTAGAAACCTTCAATAAGAAAACCATAGATTAGGTAACAGTCTATTAGCAAACAATAGTGTGCGATTCTGTGCAAATCAAGTGAAAGTGATTTTAGTAAATGATGCCAATCAAATTTTCAACAGTCTTTTAATAGAAGCTCAAACTACAATAAAAATATGGGAAGCCTCTCACAATACTCTCCTACGGCCAATGTAAAAGCAATACTAGGATAGAATTATTCAACACCAGTATTTCTAATGATAATTTTAATAAGATTACTAACCTAGTTTACACACCAAAAGAGAACTCAGAGGATATAGCTTTAATTACTAGTTGCATCCTATGGATGCATTATATGGGTGGGATTTGATGGATACGGATGACCTTTGATAGGCCCTTGTGGCTTTTGTCATCCGTTAAATTATGTTATGTTATGTTATGTTATGTTCACTGCTCAATTGTAATGCTTCAATATATTACCAGGTCAACTAACAACAGTTCTCAAAAAACTCAAAAATAATAAGAGAATAGTGATCAAATGGTGAGATAAAACCAACCAAATAGTAATAAAGAACTAAACAGACTATTTAGCCAAACTGAAAGACATCCTCAATGATGAAACATCAAAAACTAGTATAATGCCCTTTAGAAGTGAAGTAAGTGTTGAAAGAGCTAATTGAATTAAAAAAAAAGTTTCTTTACCCAAAATGCATCCTTCCTATGCAAGAGCGGTCGTCCCGTTAAGTGGAGACATGTATGACTACCAAAATGAGCAGCAAGCGTGCTTCTAAACTGTGAAATAGTTCAGCTGCGCTTGCAGCACATGTAAACAAATCATTTCTGTCTAAGAGCCATCTCACACTTGGAATACCACCAAGGAAGCAGACCGCATGCAAAACAGCAAGAAGTCTGGGAATAAAAGTGAGGCCAAAGGGCATGTAGTTACCGGAGAAGAGCTGAAAAGCCTCATCAACTCAACAAACTCATCGAGTGAGACAGAAAAATCAGTCATTTTGTGAAATGCAGAGAATTGTGCCTGCTCCAACTACCACCGAGGTAGTTTCTCAAGCAGTAGTGGCCCAGAAAATGATAGTTAAATGGAAAAAGTGATCACTGCCGTGAAGGTCATTTACCACCTCCCACCTAAAATCAGGCTGTGCATCCATAGAGCACAGGCGCATATTGAGGCAAGAAAATGAAGCAGTTCTCTGACAGTGATGCGTAAGCTCATCCACATTTATGACACACATTTCCAGCTCATCAATCTGGTTGGCAAGGGCCTTGGGATTTATTGCAGTCTCCCCAGATGGGGTGTCTATCATTCAAATCCCCAAGCAGTCAAAAAAGGGGCCTCAGCAACTATGCCACGATACACGGAAATCCCAGGCATCGATGTTGGCTGATGGTGGAATGGACACAGAAATATCAGTATACCTCCTATCCAGGAATAGCTGCACTGCCAATCCTTGAAAGGAGTTATTTATAGCATATAAAAGAATGGAAACATCATGCTGGGTGTAAGTCACGCATCATTCTGTTTGGCCTCAATCATGTGGTGGTAGGTTCGCAAAACTCTTATACCCTGGGAGAGTGGGCAGAAGGCACACGCCCAGCATGGTATCCTGCAAAAAAAATAGCTAACAGAAGCGGGAGGAGAATACACTCTGCAGCTCCTCTCAGTTGGCTCAAAATCCACGGCAAGGAATATGCCCGCCATGTCTAGCTCAAAGGAGATGCGGGAGGCAGATCTCTGAACGCTGTTGTTCTTAAAAGGCACTGAAGGATCTGTCGCCTTCGAGGACTTATCGGGGAAAGTTGACCTCGCTACAGGTCTCTTTCCCTTCCTCCGCCTCAAAACTTTCAGCTAGCCGGCAGTCTTCGGAGTGGAGGGTCTTGCGTCTCCGAGTCACCTGGTTGAGCCTTGGAATAGGGGCGTAGGGAGCCAAAGCTCCTTTGATTCTGTCCTGCTTTAAGGGGACAGCTTTAGCAGTCCACGAAGACGGCCTCCCGAGAGTGTATCCACTCGGTGGAGACGCGTGGCCATTTCGCCTTACAGGAAACGGTTATTTTGGGGGAGAGGGAACCCCTAGCTTTACCCAGGCTAGATGCGAACCCGTTGTGCCGCCAGCTCTAGCAGAGGAGCTCCCAGAGGGGGTATATTGTATAACCCGCAGAAAGGTTCCGAATGTGCGTAGAAACTATGGTTCTCATAGGCCTTGAAGGGCTAGGGGCAAAGGATGCCCTTTTTTTTAAATTGAGGTGTAAGGAGTCCCAGGCAGCACCGGGAGAGGCACGAATAAGTCTAGCCTCGCAGAATGAGAGACGATCGGCAGCCTGAACCGCCCGGATTTCCTTCTCCAGGAGATACGCAGTACTGTGCTTTGATAGGGACTTATCATGTATGGCCTTGGAGCAACTTACCCACACTGCGGGCAAAGCCGACTTTGCACATCTATTTGAGAGATTTGTATGGCCAAGGCAGTGGCAGTAGTAGCACCTCTGGAGCAGTGGCACAAATGCCTTCACGCAGCGACTCAGGGAGCCTGTCACAGTTGAATGTAATGGAGAGTGTATGAGTGGGTCTCGAGCCACCTCTGTGTTTTCTCATCACATGTTCGAGCTCAACTGTTTCTAAATAAAATTAGAAAATAGACTCTCCTCAATACCCTCTCCTTGAACCACCGAGCGGACCTTGTTGGGGCGGCGGGAAAAATTGGTGAGGAAGTCGCAACCCCGCCGCCACATATTTTTGGCGCCCAAATAGGGACTGCCTGGTGGTTTGAGGAAGGAGAGGAGTGAGAGGCTGGGGTTTTTTTGTCCCTAATGGAGGAGGAACAGATTGGGGCCATGGAGTTGGATATGAGAAGACTAAATGAGTTAGTGGGGCAGATAGACAGAGAAAATGCGCAGTTGAGAGAAGAGAATGACAGTTTGAAGAGGAAAATGAGAGATATGGAAGTGAGAATGGAAGAGAGGCTTAAAGACAGTAAGGTGCGAATGAAGGAAAGATTGATGTGAATGCTGAATGAGGGAATCAGGTGCAATTTGTGGGGGCGTGGCCTTGACTCCACTTAGAATGGAAATGATGGACAAAAAGGGATTGACAGACTTAAACGAACCCCCCACAAGTGACTAGGCACCGAACAAAGAAGACCCCAAAGACTAGATGCCCAGACCGACAGGAAAGGACCCAACTGGCTAGCATTGACTCCTTGTATTTCAGCTCGAATGAAGGCATGAGTGTAAGTGGGAAAGAAGTGAGTGAGTGAAAGTGATGCTGAGGTTCATCGGAGTATATTGATCAGAGAAGTGCCAAAGTTAAGTAAGTTTAGAGTGGAAGGAAAAAAAAGATGTGAAAGTGTTTTTGAAAGAGTATAAAAGTTATTGTAAGGAAAAATTTGGAGCGAATAATAGGTTTTGGGTGAAAGAGTTGTGCGAGTTTCTGGATGGGCGTATAAGATTTTTACTGGACGATTATGAGTGTGGGGGGGCCTAAGTGGGAGGTTATGAAAGAAAGAATGATAGAGCAATGCAAGAGGATGAAGACAAGTGTGAAATATAAGAAAACAAATGGTTTGAGGAAGCGAGAATGGGGAAGAATGAGGATGTGAATTCATATGTGCATTGCTTAGAGTCCTTGGCACGAATGAGATTTTGAGATGAGGGAACAAATGGGAATAAGGAGCTGATGAAAAAGTTTTTAAATACGGTTCCGAATGAAGTGGGTATGTGATGTATAAGAGGAAAGAGAAAATGAGATGGGCTGGTGAGAGATTGCTATGGAAGGATGTACTGGAGATGTTAGAGGACCGGGAATTTGAGGATTATGGAAGGGAGGAGGCCTTGATTCACACTGGATGCAACTCAAGTATAAGTAAGTTGCCCCAGTTCCGGTCATATTGGGACACATTGACAGAGAACCCGATCGAGGTGATGACAAGATTTTTGGAAAACTATTATGGGCAGAATGAACAGCAGAGTGTGTATGTTGGCCGCAAACCGAGAGGGAATAAAAGTAGGAGTGAGAGTTGGAATGGTTGGGGTAGGGTTCAGAATGGTGGGAATAGTGGTCACATGAATGGTAGGAATAACAGTAGATCTAGAGTGAATGAGCCTAGGTGTCTGAGGTGCAAGAAAGTTGGGCACATGAGGGTTGACTGTCGCTGGTCATAAGGAAGTTGCTTTGGCTGTGGGCAAATGGGGCATATGATAAAAGATTGTAGTCGTGCAAGGGAAAGAGCGTGTCATGGATGTGGAAGAATGGGCCACTTGGCACAAGATTGCAGGGAAGGTGGTTGAGTGAATATGAGTGGACCTGTACTGTGTGGTAATTGTGGGCAGATAGGGCATTATGCCAGAATGTATGTCAGTCCAAGAACTACCTGTTGTAAATGTGGAATGGTAGGTCATGCAACAAGGTTGTGTAGGACTGGCGATAGACACATGAACGAAAGAATGGATGGGAACGATGCGAGTATCGAGATGATACGACTCAAGGAAACTAAAGAATGAGAGGGTTCCTTCTGGGGAATTCTCTAGAGTGCAAGTAATGAATGTGAGCGAAGGATTGTCAAATCGTGGGGTGAATAGGTGTATGTGCGTTAAAATTAAGTGTGGAGAACGAGAAGTAAGTGCATTGATTGATAGAGGATGCAAGATGAATGTGGTGACTATGAAGCATTTGTAGGAATGAAAGTAAGTGAAGTTAAGGATCGTGGATATCATTTGACTGGATTAGGTGAACAAGATGTGCCGATTGTTGCGAGGTTTAGAGAGAGTGTTTCGATTGCAGGTGCCCGAATGAATGAAGATGAATTTTGTGTAGTAGAAGGTGCAAACAAGAAGTATGACATGCTATTAGGTTATAAGTTTTTGAAAGCGAATAGTATCGTGATTCACCCTGATTTAGAGATGATTGAATGTAAGAAGAATGGAAGTATGAAGTGACAATGGTATGTGGATCCAGATGGAAGTGTGAGAGTGAACATCATGAGAGGTCTGGAGGTATATGCAATTGAGTGTGTGCCTGTCAAGCAGAATGAAACATTGAGTGTAAGGATTGGATGGAATTCAGATGTTGAGATAAGTGAGAATGATAGGAATATTTATGTCTTGGCGGGTAGTGCTGCGAACTATCGATTGAGGCGAGTGGTGCATGTGTTTGATGGTATAATTGATATGAAAGATCCGCGTGTCTGCATACATATTTTCTAAGATGGATCTGGTACATGGTTACTACCAGATGCCTGTGGATGAAGAGAGTAGGCCTATTAAGGCATTTTCTACCTCAAAGCGCCATTATCAGTTCAGAAACCGGAGCGTTGGGTTGGCGAACACCCCGGCTGCTTTTCAGCATGCTATGAATGTAGAATTGAGTAGTTTTCCGTGTAAGAATGTACAAGTGTTTTTGGATGATATTTTGGTGATGAGTGAGAACATGGAGGAACATATGACCTTGGTGAATGATGTTTTAAGAAAGTTGGAAGAGGTTGGGGTGAAAGTGAAGTTGTCTAAATGTGTGTAGTTTGCTGAGTTTTGGGGACAAGGTGAGTGTGGTTGGATTGCGTAAATCAGAGAAGTTTGTGGGAAAGGTTAGGAATTTCCCTAAGCCTACCCCGGTGAGAGAGTTGCATGGATTTCTTAGTTTAGTTGAGTTTAGAAGAAAGATTATGAAAGATTATTCGGGTGTGATGAAACCATTGAGTATATGGACTGAGAAAAAGATGAGTACTGTGATCAAGTGGAATGACTATGAATGTGGCATTTGAAAAGTTAAAAGTGGAAGTTGCAAAAGATGTGGTGGAATTTGCATATCCAGCATATGGAACAAATGCAGGAATGCTTGAAGTGTATACAGATGCAAGTGGTCATTCGATGAGTGGATGTTTGATGCAAGATCAAGTTGTGAATGGGATTTAAAGAAAGTGAGTAATTGCGTATCTTTCAAAGGCGTTTAGTGTGGCAGAGCGTGCATATTCGACGATTGAAAGAGAGTTGACTGCGTTAAGATTCTGTCTCAAGTCATTACGACCATTTCTGTATGGAGTACGGTTTGTAGTGAGAACAGATCACCAGCCACTAGTGTATTTGCAGCGTATGAGGCTAGTTGATAGTATGCTTGCAAGGACGATGGAAGAATTGAGTGATTTTGATTTTGTGGTTAAGTATTTGCCAGGTGAAAGGAATATGATTGCTGATTTGATGTCACGTTTGCCATGTAGTTTGAATGAGAGCGAGACTGTAAGCATAAATCCTGAGTATTTGCCAGCAGGTGTAGTTGTTGGAAGAAGATGCAAGGGTGGAGGTGATTCTATGTTTGAAAGTGTGTTGTATAGTTTACGAGACTTGATGAAAGATGGATTGCTTGAGAAGGTGCCAGAAAGTGTGAATGCGTTACAAAAGGTGGTTTTGGAAGAAGCATGTAAAAGACCAGAGCAATTGGGAATGGAAAATTCAAGTAGGTTAAGAAAAGAGTTGAGAAGTATGTGTATGCCAGGAGTGATGATGTTTCAATAAGTGTTAGCGACAGTGAGTAAGCTGTTTGGTGTGAGAGTATATGTACATTATGGTGTGAAGAAGCCAGTGATGTATCATGGTAAAGGTGTAGACCGAGTGAATGGGTGTGAGTTTCATCTGCAATGTTTGAGTGGTGTGCATTATAATTGGTTGATTGAGAAGAAGAATTAAGTAAGAAGAGAGATCGATTACATTTGCGAAGGAATTGTTCCTGTTAGTGAAAATGAAGGTTTAAATGCTGCAGAATTGTTGAATGTAATGTGTGAGCATGGACTTGAAGAGAGAGTGCAAGTTACATTGACTATGAATGGGAAGAGCTATTGTGGAATGATTGACACAGGTGCGCAAATTTCTTTGGTGAATGCAAAAGTTGTGTGTGATGCCGATAATATGAATTGGTATATTTCTAGAAAAGGTGTGACAGTTTCGATAAGTGGACTCAGAAATGGACGTATTATGGCATGGGAGGAAGTGAGTTTGTCTGTAAGCATGGGGAAATTGAATGACATATTGCATGAATTTGTTGTATTAAGCGAGAATGAGTTACCATATTATTTTCTGTTTGGGATTGATTTTCTGCAGAAGAATAGGATTTCAGTGGATGCATGTAATGAATGTTTAGTGAAAGATGGCGTAACAGTTAGGAATTTGCAGAGTGAGCTTGTAGGTTCAACTGGATTTGTAGGAGTGGCAGGTATCGATTTGAGTGAAGAGCTGTTGACTGTTGAAGATATAGAGAGCATGCAAGAGTCATGTCTGATAGTGTGGGAATTGAAAGATAGCGTGATGACCAGTGTTCCTGTGAATGAATGGAGTCATATTAAGAGAGTTTAGAAGGTTTGCTGGAATGTTTGTAGTGTGAAAGGGTTTAGTGTATTTTGTGCAATGTTTAGATGATGAGGATGAATATATTTCGGTGTTTTCCGTGTGTGGCACAATTGGAATGGTGAAGATTGTGCATGATAGGTTTGGACATATGGCTAAGAATAAATTGTGGGAATGTATGAAAGGATGTATATTTAGTCCCTTTTTGAGAAAGATTTGCGTGGATGTAGCAACTAAATGTGAAGTGTACCAGAAGAGAAAGTATCGGAGAGTGTATGTTGCCCCACCCGTATTAAAGTTGAGTGTGAATGAACCCTTTGAAATGGTAGCGATTGATTGTGTCTTTTCTGAGGACTGCAAGAGGGTATGTAGGGATGATTGTGATGGTAGATCATAAGAGCAAATTTGCGTATCCTGCACCTGTGACAAATAAAGCTTCATTGAATGTTGCTAGAGAAGTGAGTGAGAGAATATTGCCTATGTGCATGTGTAAGCCTTTGCGAATGTTGAGTGACAATGGACCTGAGTTTGTGGGATGAGCTTTTGAGGAGATGTTGAGTGAATGGGGGATAGATCATGTGCGAACGACGCCGTATATGCATAGTGCGAATGGTTTGGCTGAAAGAATGATAAGAACTTTGAGTGAGATGTTACAATTGATGGTGAAAGATGGGAAAAAATGGGATGAATGTTTGGGAAGAGTGCTTTGGGTATATAACATGACAGTACATAAGGCGATTGGAATGTCACTGTGTAAGTATTTGCTGAATTTTGAATGAATGATTAGGCCACGAATGGGACTTAGTGAGAAGGATTGTGAGTTGTGGAGAAAAGGGAATGAAAGGTTTGTTTTTCTGTTGGTGATAAAGGACTAAAGGAGATTGAGACAAAAGGTAGACTGAATGTGGATAAGTTGAAAGAGAAGTTTGAAGGTCCATTTGTAGTAAGAAAGGTTTGGTCCAATGGGGTAAGTTATGTGATAGTTTGTGAAAGAGAGGATGGAAGTTTAGATGAACGTAGAGCGCACCAATGTCAGTTGCGAAAGTGGCGTGAACCTACTGAATATTTGGTGCAAAATCCGGTGTCTGAAAGAATGGAAGACTGTGAAATGGTGGATGATATAGTTAGTGCTTTAGAGGGGAAGCAGTTAGTGTTAGTTGAATATGGAAGGGAAAAGTGCAAGAGTAAACAGTTGAGAAAGGATGAATGGATGGAACAGTTCGGTGAGAATGATGTGGGAGAGTTTTCTGGATTTGTGCAAGATCGAGATGGAGTATATGATAGAATGTATAGTATTTGTAAGTTTCCTTTGAATGAGTCTGAGTCTATGCTAGAGAGTATAAATGGGATAAGTGTGCAATTGGAACAAGAGTCGATAAATGCTATGAAAGAATGGGAGGGTTTGATGGATGAAGTACAGAGGTTAGTTGAGGATTTTAGTGAGATTGGTCAGGGAATATCAGATGTGTGTGTGGATGAAGTACATAAAGAAGGGGCCATGGACAGACATGATGAAGAGACATTACAACAGATGATGGACCTGTGACTAGGAGAGGCAGAGTGAAAGAGTATGACTGGGTGATGCCGAAAGCGTTGTGAATGAATGAAATGGGTCTATGAAGATGGGGATTGAGACATGGTAAGGTGAGGCGAATTTAGCTGGGAGGGATGTAGTAGTTTGGTTGTCCACCTCCCCTCCCCTATGTCTAATCCCTTTCTTCTTTTTCAGAATGTGTGTGTGGATCGCGTGATCACCGTCATTGCTTCATGGGGGAGGGGGACTCGATAGACCTCTATCGTGCTCCCCCATTCATCTCTATTTTCTTTTTAGGCAGATTCTTTCTGCTTAATAGTTCGAAAGTCAATAGTTGTGATTGAGGAAGGAAGAGCCGCCTGGAGACGGCTGAAGCCAATCCTGACCCTCGCATGTGCGCCTACCTTTTGGGGTGATTTTCTAAAGTGTGGACCTTGGAGGGCACCTCCCAGTCTCCAGGAAGTAATTGGAGCAGCGCCTCACAGACTACAACCCAGCAGTTGGGACTAATAAGTGTCCCAGGTCCCTAAAGTCCTTGGCTTTGCCGAGTGCCGGACCCCTCAGAATCCCGCAGAAAGTGAGCCACCTCCCATTTTCCCTGACTTGTCTCGCTCCATTAGTAGGTTAAGGGTGCCCCCGTCATTCCTGATATCTTTGTCTTTGATTGGTGTTTCTTTGACACGCATTGCTGTATATAGATATTCTGTTGCGTGGCCGAGATCCATTTGTATAAATATATACATGTGGTTGTTGGGCAAAGTAATATTGTAAGGCAAACTATATATATATATATTGTTATTATGGGTTTAGGTTGAGGGCTGTACGTATTGTATTTTGTGTAAATATTTTGGTTGATTATTTGGGGTTTTATTATTTTGCCATTATTTACTGTTTCTAATTAAATTAGAAAATAGACTATCTCTCCTTAATACCGTCTCCTTGAACCACCGAGCGGACCTTGTTGGGGCGGTGGGAAGAATTGGTGAGGAAATTGTGAACCCGCCGCCACAGTGAGAGGGGAGCCCATCTATAGGTTGAAGGGGTGTCTCAATTTCCTTCATTCTCAACACCTAGGGAGGGCAAGACCACGCTTGGTGGTGGATATCTATGCCCCTGCAGTTGCCCAGTATTCTCTTCTCTTGTAGCCATGTTTAAGATTAAAAAAAGAAAAAAAAAATGCTTGTAAAGTAGATAATAGGACCTCCCAATGCAATGGGAGACTAAGAGAAAAGTCTCCATAGGATTAGAAAATTCCAGAATGCAATCATTTACACATACTTGACCCACAGGTCTGAGCTAAGATGGGCCTTGATAACCCAGCCAGCCATCCAGGCAAATTTGTCCTCGAGCTTTGGGATATAGTCCAAAATTTTAGAGAATGTTTGTGAATTCCTACCAAACAATGAAAATTCCTACACTTGTAACCACTAAAGAAAAAAGAAGGGTGGTGAGCTATATCTTGCATCCAGCCGCAACCCTCCTATCCTGTCTCAGTTTTTCAGAGTTTTAAGGGGCCTGCCTTGGAGGCATGAAAGAATGGTGTTCGCAACCTAGAACACCGACTCAAACCGACCACAAGTTAACCATTGGCTGGTCATTCCCTGAAGTTCACAGTTCTCAAATGGACAGCCAGAGGCAGGGTGATAGGGCAGATATCCTTACTGGGACATACTAATGCTCAGCAGGATGCCCAGGATCTGAAAATATGTTGTGGCAGACCGAGATGGGACCTGTGACTTTTAGTTGGCTTGGCAGCCAACAAGGCAGTACAGGCTTATGCACCCAAGAATAGCTGCATGCAGGTGGTCAGCCCATTAAATGCAGCAAGGTGGTTATTGGGCCAAAACTGATATGACCATTATACATGCCCCAATGCCGGGCCCACTCAAGGCCTAATTTCTTACAACCTATAGGTGTTGTTTATAGAGGATCAAAGGCCTCTCTTCTGATGCGTATGAGGTAGGTGGTTAGGTTCTTAAACCTAGAAAGAGTGATGAGGGGATAATCATAGAAAAGAAGGTAGCGTGAGAGGGGAGTGAGGGGGAAGTGCACCAACAACTTCCCAGCCCCCCCCACATCAAGTTAACCCAGTGACAGAGCTTCCTCGGATTTGTACCCAGCCCAGGACATCATGCAGCTCCTCCAGGTACCAAGTATAACTGGCTATGAAGTGTATCCCCCTGCAGAGGTGGGGCCATAAAAGTGTGCTGTTTCTCCATGTAGCAGGTGTAAATGTCTATATGGAACACCCTCATGCAGGGGTGATGTGTAAAGGAAATGGTGAAGATAGAGTAAGTGAAAATGCATGGAAGAAATATAGCTGCACATCTTCCTAAAGGGATTGGGATCAGAAGGTAAATTAACTTTGGATGGTAGAATGCTGGCATGTTAAATACACAAACACACACACACACACACACACACATTGGAGCCAAAAGGGCATGAGTAAATCACCCTGCTGCCAGCCTCAACTGGGGATCAATGGACAAAAGCTGCTCAGCTACTAGCCTGCAAAATTAATCAATGACTAAAATAATAGGTGAGGATGGGCTAATAAAGTGAGGCAAAAGGGGGATCAGAAGGAATAAAGCTCAGGTACTTTTGAGCATAATCATAGGCACTGGGGCAGGAAGGGCATGTCCCTCCTTGGGGTATCAGTGTAACAGTCCACATGGGTACATCCCTAATGAAGGGACAAAGCACTTTGAAGAGATTCAACATCAAGGCATCAATAGTGGAGAAACCAACTCCGCCCTCTGACTTAGAGACATCCGTGTACATCTGCTTGATTGCAGCCACTCTTTGATAACAAATTTCACCATTGATTTGCCTAACCATGTAAAAAGATGAAGTAGTTACCAAGATAGAATAAAAATATAAACACCTAGTCAGACTTACCTATCAGAAAATAATATAATATCGTTTTTCTTGTGTTTGTGTTTTTCCAACTCCTTGCGCAGGAGATTAATTTTGTAGCCTCCACCAGGTTGGTTCATATCTCCTCCTTTCCATGGCTTTCCCATACCTAAAACCTAAAACAATATTAATGTAATGGTTGCAGGGACCAAAATTAGAAAATACAAATGTTAACATTTCCTGTTTTATTCACAACCCAAAGAGAAAACACCCTATTTGTTACCTGGGAGGAGAAATAATTCAATAAAAATTATCTTCCAATGATTTTACTAGAGCGATTGGGATATAGTAATAATAATAATTATTAGTAGCTTCTTTTTTCACTAACTATAATTTTATGTTTTTTTTCTAGCAAGCCCTCTTCCACATCAACAAAATCTACCAGGCAAGCAAAATATATATCCCCGAGGACATAGGAAATGCTCTAATCCAAATTCCATACTGAAAAGCAACAACCCCATAAAATAATCAGACTTACAAAACAGAACCACAATTGCCCCACATCACCACCTCAACAGGCGAATCAATACTCTCATCTACACCAAATAACAAGAAAATTGGAAACAATCAACCACAAAACAAACGCCTCTAAATATGGAAAACAATAAAAAATACACATCACACACTGAACCACTCCCCACCAGACAACAAAACTCCTAGCCCAACTGAGCAATGCAACCTGCTCAAGAACCATTATCCCTCTCCCTCCCAAATCACCGTTGCCCTCTTTAGCCCTGACAAGAAAGAATCATCCATACATCTTGCCCCATGGCCAATGTCTCCATTCAACTGAGTATAAGCCCACAATACTGGGTGTCACTCTTGACCCACATATGACCACTTACCACACAAAACATTACCTCAAAGGACATTTCCAAACAACACACTCAGAATACTCACAATCACCCACTTTAGACAACATACTATTCACACTATTTCATCAGTGTGACACTGACATATTTAACCCCAGCATGGACACCAATCCTATCTAATACACACTTACACAAGATAACAGTCCAAAACAATGGTAGTAGCCTCTGTATCAGAAATGGCTGTACAAAAACTACCCCCAATAGATCAACTCCACTCTGAAACAAAAGTTCTCCTAATCTAGACCACCTGAACATGATAGCAGAAAGTGGTTCAGTAAACTGCAATCTCCCTCATGATCCCTACACACACTCACATAACATAACATAACATAATTTCACGGATGACAAAAGCCACAAGGGCCTATCAAAGGTCATCTGTATCCATCAAATCCCACCATAGGATTTTGTCAGATCATGCATCTACAATATACAATTTAACAATCCATAGGATTATGTCAGATCATGCATCTACAATATACAATTTAACAATCCATAGGATTATGTCCAACCATGCATCTACAATATATAATTTAAAGCCTCCATAGGAGTCTGTCAAAAACAAAATCAAAGTCCCCAAAATATACAATAAAAAGAAACTGCCTCCACAGGAATGGGTCAAGAAACATATCCCCATACCAAAAAGTAAGAAATTAACCCTCCATCCCCATATAATCATGCAATCTGCGCTTGAAAACATTCAAGTTTGGGCTGTTCACAGTATCAGGTGGCAAACTCCATTCCCCTCAAACCACAGCCACTGCCGACTGCACCCAATTATTAGCTAATCTGGCTCCACACCATCAAACAAGAACACTATAAAATTAAAACACACCTTACCCACATAGCCTTTCAAAACAGACCAAAATGCTTTACTCTAAAGCTCCCCCCACCCCAAATTCACCAGGCTAATTATTATTATTATTATAGTTGGTGCCTGTCTATTATGAAGACCAGTTAGCTAGCACTCAAACCGCTAAGGGCTATATCGTGTCAGGACGTATTGGAGGATGTCCACCGGGTATTCTAGGATATACTAAGTAGATTACACAGTGAGTGAAAGTGACACGTAGTCCGCAAATAAAATGTGTCAAGCAGGCCACAACCAACGTAAAATGAGGCACATAGGCCAAACTAGTCCTACATTTAAAATGAAATGTATGGTACAGAGGTCACAATTATAGATGATGAGTGATAGAGTCACGCATGTGTCAGAGGTCGGAGGAAATGCCTGTTGCGGTTAAAAATGAGAGAACTGGCGAAACAGCAGCTTCATCGCCCCGAAGGACCCAGCGAATATTCCGAGGCTGACCGATTCTGCTGGCGCCAAAGTGGGCCACCCGCTCATCGGCATACTCCGGGCACTCAACTGTGATGGGAACAATACATCCACTGCAGAAAGGAGGTGGTTCGCCGTGTGCCCAATGAGAAGCCTTGTGAGCAGGACCTTGTGTTGGCAGGTTCTACACGAAATACCACACACCATCACACTATCCTTAATCGTCCTGAGTTTATTGGGCCAGATAGTGGCCCAGGCCAAATTCCATCATTTGCGCAGAAATGCATAGAGGTAAGGGTAATAATCCCTGCTCGGGAGAGGACGGGGTATAATCTCGTTGGGGTCCACAACGATCGCCTTAGCCGCACGATCAGCCAACTCGTTACCCCGAATCCCTGCGTGGCTTGGCACCCAACAGAAAGTAACAAATCGACCGCCATCACGCAAAAGGTCCAGCCAGCGGTGGATCCGTGTCACTATGGGATGAACAGAAAACTGGTCACATATACTGGTCAAGGCACTCTGGGAGTCGGAATAGACAACAAATCGGCGAGTAGTATACAGTGTCAGAGAGGCCAATGCAAAGAGGATCGCCAGCAATACACCGAGGCAGCTGCAGGTAGTTTCTGCGATATAGTTCTGTTCGGGATAACTGCAGCACAGCCAACTCCATTGTAACTCTTTGATCAATCAGTACACACTGGGGTGGTCTCACGGTGGGTGTCCGCATAGGCAATAAAAAGTGATCTCCTTATATCCACCGGGGCACCAGAAGAAACCTCCATCACACCCGGACATAAACTTCTCAGGCGTAACAGAGTAAGAACTCGACTTCATCACAAGTAGATCAAGCACCTGGAGGCTCTCAAGAAGCTGACGATTCCTGTATCCAAATGGTTTATGGAGGCGTGGGTGAGCAGCATATACATGATCAAAGCTTCGATTCGTAATCGCACAGTAACCTGGGGTATCCGGCATAGCGAGTAAACAGCTGTACAACTGGAGCCAAATCTTGTCTCGTCTATCACTGAGATGATTCCCCGCGATCCGCATACACTCACCACTGGTGAGGTGCGAAACGCCCCAGTTGCCAGACGGATACCCTGATGGTGGACGGTATCTAGCATCTTAAAAGACGTTGCTGTCGCTGACAAATAGATTTGGCAGCCATAATCGAGTTGGGACCGCACCAAGGATCGATAAATCGCAAAAGTGTCACTCTGTCTGCACCCCACGAGAGACGCGTCAAGCACTTCAAAAAGGTCTAGGCTTTTTATGTATCTGGTTCGCAGAGACTGGAGGTAAGGTAGCCACATGAGTTTCGAGTCAAATGTTATTCCCAGGAATTTCGCTTCCGGAATGTGCGCAATTTGGGTGGACCATCCATCACCAGGCTTAAGCTGGGAAATGTGCCTCAGATACGTGTAAAGTGCATCACTAGTTGTACCTTCCTCTCAGCAGCAGGAAGACTTGAGGAGCAAATGAATATGGCGAAGGTACGTCAAACTTTCCACATACTGCGGTATGCAGGATGGGAGGCCATTGATGGCTAAGGCAAACAGAGTACAGCTAAGGACGCTCCCTTGCGGGACGCCCTCATGCTGCCGAACCGGATCAGAATGTTTGTTGCCAACTTTGATTTGCATAACCCTGTCAGAAATTTTTTAAGAATTTTGGTAGATGTCCCAAATATCTATTGTCGGATAGAACTTTCAAAATGAGGTACCTCCACGTTTTATCATAAGCTTTTTCCAAATCAAAAAACAGCCACCACGTGTTATTTCTCGGCAAAGCCAGTCTTGATGAACGTGTCGAACCTGGCTGGCGCATCTGTTGTGCTGCGACATCGTCGGAAACCATATTGATCGGGATGGAACACGCCTTGTTCTTCTAAATGCCATACGAGCCTAGCGTTGACCATCCGTTCCATAAGTTTACACATACAACTCGTAAGTGCTATAGGTCGGTAATGCAGCGGATGTGTTCCCTCTTTACTAGGCTTCTGGAAAGGTAGCACAGTCGACATTCTCCAAACTGTCGAAAGGGAGTCCTCCATCCATATGCGGTTATACAAAGATAAAAGGAATCGCAGAGATACAGGAAGAAGGTGGCGAAGCAGGACGTACGAAATCGTATCCGACCCAGGCGCCGTATCAGCACACCACCTCAAAGCATTCTGCAATTCGGGCAGTGTAAGAATGATGTTATAATCTTCATCTTCTCCACTACAAAATGATAAATCAACTGATTCTGCTTCCTGTTTAATGCGTTGAAAGGGCGCCCAAGAACTCCCTCCCCTTCGACACCTCACTCAAAGCATGTCCAAAAGCATTTCCAATTTCTAGCGGATCAGAGATTAAACTGTTAGAAGCCTGCAACGTCGGAGTACGATGGGCCATACGCCTGCCATGCATCTTAGAGATCCGACGCCACACCTTCGTCATCGGTGTCCTCTCGTTGAGGCTGGAGACGTATCGTTTCCACTAAGTTGTGTGAGATTTCTTCAAAAGGTAGTGAGCGCGAGCTCTCGCGCGACTAAGTGCAATCTTATCTTCTGTAAGTCGCGTACGGTAATATCGGCGTGCTGCTACCTTTTTCTCGTCCGTTGCTGCTAGGAGCTCTCGGTTCCACCAAGGAACAGACCTAGTGCGCTGTATTACGCTCGTTTTCGCGATACAAGTGTCTGCTGCAGCAACAAGGGTATCCACGAGGTATTCGACGCATCATCAACGGTAGGAAAGGATGTAACCTCCCTATCAGTAGTCGCCACAGCATATTATCTCGCCCAATCTGCCCGTTGGTAAATCGACCGAGATGTGGTTAGGAGAGGGGAGTTGTCTGCAATGGTTAGAATGACTGGAAAGCAGGCGCTATTATATAAATCTTGGCTGACGGACCAGGAGAAGTTAAGTGCGGCATCTGGAGATGATATAGACAGATCGATACAAGAAAGGGTGCCTGTTTGTAGGTGGAAGTGAGTAGGATTATCGTTATTTAGTATTATAGAATCTCTAGTGTTAAGGAAGGACTCTACAATTCTGACTCGATGGTTCATGACAGCATCTCCCCACAGTATGTCAAGCATTAAAATCTCCAAGGAGATACGGAGGTGGCAGTTGCAAAACCAGTTCATGTATTTGTTGAGTGCAGATAGTGTATAATCTGTCAAGGTGGCATCATACTGCAACAGCCTGCAAGTCCGAATTCAGCAGGATCCTCATGTGACCAACAGGGCACTTCACAAGTGTGCAAATGCCACTGTGGTCCAATCCATCCCTGCCAAGAAGGCCAGCCTTGTGGTACATAAGAAACCATTGTGGTGGGTTTGGTAGGGCTGCTGGCATTCTGGTTTCCTGCAGACACATGACTGCCGCCTGTGAATCTGCAAGTTACGTTCTTAAATGAAAATTATTTCAATATCCACGTATATTCCAGTGTGATATCACAGTTTCCATGGTCATGTTTTGCGCTCAAACCGTTTTGATTTGTTCTTATCAGGTGGGTGGCTATATTTGGGTAAAGGAATACTAGTGATTTTTACAGAACGATCAGGTGGTTTCTAGCATTTGGGTTTTTCAGGAGTAGCACCCAATGTGGATAATGTTGGAGATTGGTGTTTATTGCTAGATGTTCGCTTTGGATGCTTCCAACAACCTTTGTGTTAGGATCCCCGCTGACGCTGTTGTGGTTTATATTATAGTGGACATTAGGGCATAATTTGGTATTTATCCCATACCTGGGGGGGGAGGGGTGATAGGGCCTCCACCTCCAACTATTTAACCCATAGTTGGGGCCACAGATTTCTGTATAGGGGCAATAATGGAGTCCATCCCAAATTTCTCCGCCGAAGCCTCTTCAGTATAGTTGAACCTTCGGGGGAGGGCTTATTCTCCCAACTGACACAGCCATCGGTTTCGTAAATGCCATTGCAATCGGTGTTCGGCACGGTCGTCACCCATTAGTCTGGCCCCTTCATCATGATTGGATCTGCCTGGGGTAAAAGACCACTCGCCAGGACAGCCTCCGACTTCATTGGGACATGCAAGCACCCGCACCGCTTCAAGGTTGGGTGATATGTGGGTGTTCGCCAGGTTAAAGTAACCCAAAATTGCCAAACCTGAGTTTCACTGGCCTGCCAGCAATCCAGACACTGCTAATTTCTACATGAATACAAAAATAGATAAAACCTCAACACCCTCTTCACTGCCCCCGCTGCAACCTGAAAGCACTGAAATCTTATCCTATCCTGCCCCTCTTAACCATCTTGGAACCACTATAACCTCCCTAGAAGACCTCTAAAGAAGACCCAAGTGCCCTGGTATCCTCTCTGAGCACTGTCCGGTTCGACTGAAGAGAATCAGGCAGTGACAAAGTAAGCTATCACCAAATATCCAAATCTTTTAGTAGCCTCAATATTCTGAAAGGTGACCTTGTTTCAATGAACTTAGGTTGCCTCTGGAGGTCTCATTAGCCTAGTTGATACAACATTGGACTTCTAACACCAAGGTACTATATTCAATCCCAGAGCGAAGGGACACAAAACTCCTATGCACATGAGGGAGCTTGTTACCTATCAGTGGATATGCTAAGCCTACCCTTGTTGGAGCAGGTAACTCAATACACACATCCTCATAGCCAATCTGAAAACAATCTTCACATATGAAACATTTCTACTCTTCCATCTGAGAACCTGCCATATGGGTATTTATAGCTACATAGCCAGCACATGGAATAGGTGGCACACCCATGCCTTTGCCATGATGGGTATACTGCTTCCTGATTGGTGTTAAAAGCCTATACTTCCCAGCACCTTCCCTTTCAATGTGGAACATCCCCTGGTACCCTAAAACTTTCTAACAATTGTCAATCTGTTCTTTAAGCTATTGGTAAATTTTAATTAATATATAGTCACCAATTTCAATAAAAATTTATCACTCCATTTCTAGCTCTGCCCATTTGGGGTAGAGAAGTGCATAAAAGCAATGAACATTGAAGTGCCTAACAACATTAGGCAACTGCATTGAACTCAAACCCTAAGGTGATTATTTTGAAATGGGGGGCTTTACCACCATACCCCCATTTAATGGTAGGGGCTTTAACCCCAGTATTTTAATCAGCTAGTAGTATTCACAATTCAAAAGCATAGCATTAAGTTTGAATTCAAAGGCAATTGCCAGATGGCATTAGGCACTCTAGTATTCATTGTTTTCATGCTGTGTTTCTCGACTTCAGACATTTAAGTCCAGCCCCTGATTGCTATTTAAATCAACCATATTTTCTATAATACTGAATAATATAAAATGTCCATATCATATTTCAATTCAGAAAAAAATTCCCTACAAAATGATATATAATAAAATATGATGCGATTCCAATTAACAAGGTGGCTGTGTACTAAATATTAACCCAAATTTCATTATCTGGTTAAGGATCTCATCCACAATTGAAAAAGGACATCATATAACTTTCTTGACTGGGGCTAGGGTCCATAATCTACACTAGATAGGGTTCTCCCAAACACTATAGATTTTGCAAATATGTTGAGTGTGAAAACAGGTGGCTTCTTTTTTCTTGCAGCTACCAGCACAAGAAATTTAATCAATAACACAGATTCAGCGTAACATGAAGTGTGATTCAAAAAGGCTGAACACAATACTCTTGGCAGTGTGGAAGCTTTTGGAGCAGAGGAATGGTGACAAATAGTCAAAGGTGGTACCCTCCAGGGTTGCATCTTGGGCAGAACCCAAGGTGCTACCAGCCCAAGAGCTACACAGAGCTCTCAAAGGCACCGTCAAAATCAGCTGTGGATGCAGTGAGAGCTATTGGGGACTGAAGGAGGCATGGAGCTCATGCATATAGGCGAATAATGCACTGTGCACGGCACAGAGCGAAAGGATCTACCCAGGATCAAGTAAGCTCTCAAAGTAAGATGTGAGGAAAGTACCGGTCACTAGGCCGAGACTTGCAAATATGATCCTCCCAGGTGAGGCATAAGGAAATGCAACTCCCTCAATATAAAACCGTCGTTAAAGGGTTCTCCACCTCTGGAGGTAAAGTCTAGTCTGTGGCCTTCAACGACATCACAACGTGCTGACGGAGCAGCATTCTGACTAGAGAATGGGGAAAGCAGTGGCCAAGGACTCAACCACGGATACAGGGTCGGAGATTCTCCTGGAGAACGGGAGGGTGGTCCTGAGAGAACTTACCCCGAATCCTTTTGACTCCCTTCCACACCTCTGCTAGAGCAGTCTTTCTCATTAAGTGAAGACACATATGCCCGCCAGGAAGAGCGGCGGGGGTGCTTCGAAACATACTGGAACCTAGCCCTAGCTCAATGAAATTTACCAACAGTGAAATCGTTCAGGCAGTGCTTATAGCAGTCAGCGTGCAAAAGGCCAGACGTTTTATGAATAGTAGTAAGGCCCAAGGAGATGAGTTTGCCAGACAACTCAAAAGACTCATCTACCAACCTAAACCCTGACTGTGACAGAGAATTCACTAATTCCCTGAAATGTGGATAACCATGAACACATCAAGCACCACCAGGTGGGTCTCTCAGGAGGCAGCAGTCCAGAATGATATTTGAATGGAAAATTATCACTACCAAGGAGATCATCGACCACCTCCCACCCAAAATCAGGCTGTTCATCCGGAGATTACAGGAATAGATCAAGAAAGGAAACTAAAGTGGGCCTCGGGCAATGATGCGTAAACTCATCCACACTTAGGACACGTATCTCCAGCTCGGCGATCAGGTCAGCAAGGACCTGACCCATTGTATTGATTGAGTAATCTCCCCAAAGGAGGGAGTCTACTGTTCAGATCCCTGAGCAAGAGAAAGAGTCTCGGCAACCGTGCCACGAAGCGGCGGAAGTCCCCTGCGTCGAAGTCGGCTGATGGTGGAATGTATGCAGAAATAACAGTATACCTCTTATCCAGGTGCAACTACACTGCTACTGCCTGAAACTGCACTGCCACTGATACTACATCATACCAGGTGTAAATCACATTACCTTCTGCCTGGCCTCCATCCGATGGTGATAGGGTCACAAAACCTTTTTCCATGAGAGGATGAGCAGACGGCACATACCAGCATAGTTTCCTGGAGAAAAATAGCTAAGGGAAAACGGGAGGAGACGAGCCTCCACAGCTAATTCCATTATAGAAATATGCCTGCCAGGAGTAGCGAGGAGATGCAGGGGCCCTCTTCGAAGAGAAGACATTCACACCTTCACATGAATGGCCATAAGCTTCCAAGAGTCAGAATTCCAGGCGCTGTTGGCGGAAAAAGACATTGTAGCCTTTGAGGACTTATCGGGCAAGGTTGGGCTCACCATGCGAGTCTTTTCCTCCCTCCACCTTGAAACCTTAGGCGGAGGCAGGAATCCCAATTTTGGAGGAGCCACCCTGCCCAGCCCTGGTTGTGGGCGTGGGAGCTGAAACTCCTTTGGTGCTGACCTCCTTTCAGGGGGCAATTTTAGGAACCCCGGAAGATGGCTTCCTGTGACTCTAACGACCCAGTGGAGGCGCGAGGCGGTTTCGCCATTATGGTAAACCGTCACGCTGCACTGGGGGAGGGGAAAGCCCTAGTTTCAGTCAAGGCTAGGTGTGAGCCTTTTGTGCTGCCAGCTGTACCAGAGGAGTGCTAGGGATAAGTAGAACATGCAGAAGGGTTACGAATAGGATCGGAAACGATAGTGTTCGTAGGCTTGTAGGGGCCTGAAGCAGAGGGTGCCTTTTTTTAATATTGAGGCATAAGACGTTCCATGCAGCCTCAGGCGTGCCAGGCCCAAGTCTTAGCCTGGTGAAATTAGAGATGATCTACAGGATTTCCTTCTCAAGGAGATACACACCACATTGCTTCGAAGCTGCGGGGTGCAGCTCTCCACAATTGGCACAATTGGCCTTACGCGATAAGAACTTACCGTTTGCGGCCTTGGAGCAACGTACACATACTTAGAGCGCGATTCATGTGGCAAAAGCACTGGCAATAGTAGCACATTCACGCCAGTGACACGAATGCCTTAACACAGTAACGATACCAACCGGCACGCACTGACTCATGGAGCCTACCACGGTCAAACGTGATGATGAGTGTAAGGGTGAGTCTCGAGCTCCCTCCCTGTTTTCCCACCTCTTTAAGGTGATGTCATATATGTAGTAATCCACAAGTTGCTTTGCATAGACCACTCCTTTCACAAATTACATGGTAGAGCGGTCTCACACTCACCAGCCTGCCATTGAGTGTCTGAAGGGTACTAATCATGGCTGCTGCATAGGGATCTGACGCATTTGCCAGAAGGCATCCCTCCGACAAACGGGACACCTTCGGCTCTCTACCGATCAAGCTAGCTAATGCTTTCCTCTGATCGATCATGATACCAGCAGGCTCAAAAATGCCAGGTATTCTCTCAATGAGGGGCCCTGAGGATCCAGTTAACGCACTTGCGACTTTGGTCTTCATCTGAGACCACTCACCCGGGAGTTACTTTGGGCCAGAAATGCCGATCTTGGTCTGGTCGCTTGCCGAAACAGCAGCAGACATATCCGTCTCCGGAGTCCCTGCATTGAGATTTTTTTGTCCTCTTCTTGCTTCTTCTGTTTTTGGGAGAGGACAGTGGGAAATAAACCCAATTTACTCCACCACCAGAAGGAACACATGGGCCAGCAAGATCATTCTCTGAAATGGAGAAGGTATGAGCTGTCTGAGGGCCACCAGTTCAGAAAGGAGATTCCTCCTCTCCTTGTGAGTCCTTGGGGGCCCAAGCCCTTTGAGGCCAAGCTTGCACTGGGGCAGACTCAGGTTGGGGTTTGGCACTGAACCAGGATTCAACCCCATCTAGAGCTAGGTCACCTCCAGGACCATGTCCATCTCAGGGTGGCCTCCTTGTGCCTCAACCCCTCCCAAGGCATCACAGATCCTATTTGATGTATCTTCCATCGCAGTCAAGTCTCTGGATGGCAAACCAGCCTCCATTGGGAAAGAGATGGAGCTGCCCAAGGGCAGCTGCAAAGACAGCAAAAGGTAAAACCCCTTTGGTGCTCATTTCTCAATATCTTCTCTTGGATTGAAGAAAGTTAGTTGTAGATGGGAAACTGGAATGGCAAGCTGGATCGGAAAGGACACCTGGACTTTGTGATTCGGAATAATTAGGTGGAATATTCGTAGGACATGGAGCTAAATTATGCAGAGCAACAGTGCTCTCTCTCCCATCAGGGAATTTCGCACAAGCATGTGTAAAGTTAGTATCAATGACATCCACAGCTAGTTCTTATTTACTGCGATTCCCAAACTGTTTGAGGAGGATTTCTCTGGATTCAATTAGCCAAGAAGGTAGAACCAAACCACTAAGTGAATGTCTCTCAAAAGCAAAAAATCGTTCATGTGGCGTGGTAGTTGTAGAGGTACAAAATAGTGAATGTATGGCATGTAAGGCATCAGGTAACAAATCCTGCCATGCACTTAATGGCAAACCTCAAGATTCAATAGACAACTTCACAGTATTCCAAATAATGCCATTATAGCGCTGAAATTGACTATTTCCACGAGGGTTGTATGGAGAGGTGTGGCTGTTGTTTACACCAAGACGTAGTAAAAATTCTTTCACTTCCTTGGAAATGAATGACAGGCCAGTCTGAATGGATATATGCGAGTAGACCAAATAACGAAAAAAGATTTGTAAGACAATCAATAACTACACTTTGGATGACAGATCATGGCATGGAAACACAAACAGAAATCGGCTAAACTCATGAACAATTGTAATGAGATAAAACGATGAGTGAGAGGAAATTGGAAGTGGCCCCTTAAAATCAATTAAAAGATGCTGCAAAAGCACAGACGCCAGTATCAAAGAAGTATTTTCTGGTTTAAAGAAACAGGGTTTAATTTTAGTACATATCTGACAATCAGCAGTAATATGGAAAATTTCAGCGATGGAGTAAGGAAAGTTTTAACACAAACATAATGTAGCATTCGCTGGACTCTAGGATGAATGAGACTCTCATGAAGCGAGGTAGAGGTGTGCCTCTGCATGCCCAATTCCCAATAGTTAGTTTGAAAAAGACCTTGCCCAAATCCTTATGCTTACTTAATACAAATTTTTGTGTTTCAGATAATTTTTAAATTTTTGTTAAATAAATATATATATATATATATATATATATATATATATATATATATATATATTAAATGATTAGATTAAGCAAAGCTCATTAATATATTATTTAATACTAATTTGAACTGCCAAATTAGATCTACTCTCCTCTCTGAAGGTGAGTTTTGTGGTGACAAACATTTCCTTGTTGTATCATATTGTTTTGGGGATCCTTGGAAGGTTTAATGCAAGAAAAGAAAATCTGAAGACTTTTGTATGCGTTTTCTAGGTTGGGACTCTGTGTATCTAACACCTTAATGATTCGCACCAGTGTTTTCACTAGCTAAGAGTACATCTAATCAGTTTGCTCCAGTCTCGTAACTGGTGAGTACCAATCACTCAATAATTAGATCTTGGTAGAGGGCACCAAATTTGGCCAATTTTGATCATTTTTTTTTTTTTGTATCATGTAATTGGTAAATTTGAGATCAGCTAATTAGCTGATTTGACTGTCCTATTTTTGTAGGAGCAACCGTAGCTGGGCTCTTCAACCATACCAGTGCATCAACTGTGATCAACCAGTCAACCTGGTCACTGCAGCTCCTTAAACAAGCGAATGCACCATTTAGGTTCCCAGCTGATAGCTACTTCATGTAAACGTATCTCTACTGATACGTTCCATGTTTAGGAGATACTGTATAACTTATGCTGTTATGAGTACCGGTATCTGGCATTAACTTATAACACATCAGTTGATCAGTCCCATGTTTAATAGCTATTGTATACCGTATTGTATTGTGAGAACCGAGTTCTGGAATTATTTGTAACATTTATCCTGTTGGTGAGTGCTATTTATTTAAACAAGGAATAAATTGTTTTATTACACTTAGAATACTTGGGCTAAGAAAGTTTATCGGCTTAAATTCCATTTGTACACTGGCCAGTATTTACTTTGTAGATAGTTGATTCATTATATTTACCATATGCAATAAGTTTTAATTTCCATGCTGTAAATTTAAAAGTATAAAAAAGCGCACAAAGACTGGGCAATTGTTGATAAAAAATTTTCAACCTTCCCCTGTGAATTGATTGAAGGTATCAGTGACTCTGAACAGTTGCTCTCCCAAAATATTGCCCTAAAGTATAGAGTTATTACATTGGTAATATCTGAAGTGGCGTTACAATATGACCATGATAGTGTATCAGCAACAACGCTTTTTGTGACCCGGGCGATGATGAATATTGAAGGAATATGGAAGTAATACCATACAACAGCTCATGATCTTATTCTTGATTTTACCTTTAACATTAGTATCAAACATGAATGACAAAGCTCTTTGATCAGTTGTTATGTCAAAATGTCTACCAGTCAAAAAGGTTTCCATTTATATATGCTCTCTACCACCAAATACGTTTCCTTTTCAACGATGTGGTGTCTCTTTTCTGATTGGTTCAATGAGCGTGAGAAGAAAGCCACTGGTCATCCGCACTGTGATAAAGTGGCACCAATTGCATTATCTGATGCATCCGTTTCTATTGAAAAGAGGGCATCTTCCTCCATAACTTTCACTGAAGATTGGCAATGTCATTCTTTAAAGTTTCCAATGCTTGAATAGCCTGAAGAGATAAAGGAAATCTGCAGCAATCTACAAGAGGCCATACTTTCTCTGAATAGTTGCGAACACACTTAGCGTAGTATGCAAATAACCCCAAACCATGCTGCAAGGATTTTTTACTTGATGGTATGAGTAATTCTAACAAAACTCTCATAGTACCATCAGAAATTTGGTAACTGAGAATATTAATGCAGGTTAGAAAAAACTTAGATTTCTCAGAATTCAGGGAGAGATTGTATTTAGAAGCAGCTTCCATGAAACGCTTTAGATTGCTGTCATACTCTTCTTTCGCTTTTCTGCAGACTTATGTCATCGAGATAGGCATAAGTGTTACATAGTTTGTTATCGGTTATAAACTAATTCATAAAGTGCTGAAAAGTGGAAACTCCATTTGTAACACTCATAGGTATGCACCTGAATTGATAGACTATTACCGGCCTGAAAAGCATTGTAAGGTTGATCCTCCTAGCATATTTCTATCTGATGATATGCATTTAATAGATCAATAATGCTCAAATAACAATTCTTAGTGATATTTGCAACTATATCTTCCATCCTGATAGCAAGTAAGCATCCAAAGGGGTGTACTTATTTATCGTTATAGAAAAGTCTACCATCATTCATTTTTTCTTATTTGCCTTTGATGTCACTACCACTTGTGTGCACCAAAGATAATTACTATGTTCAATAATCCTCTCATGAAGTAGACGTTTAAACTCATTTTTGACGAAATCAGCATCTTCGGAGCTGTAACAGCAAGACTTGGTAGCAATTGGAGTTCCATCTGAGGATAAATTTTTAAACAGTTTAACTGAGGGAATCTTTAGTTTATTCAGTCCACACACAGTTAAGGATGGTTCTGTGCCCCCATAATTTAAGCTAATAGTTTTATGCACTGTTAAAAATGGTAAGCCAAGAATAATATCAGTACTAGCATTTGGAAGTACAATAGCTTCGACATTCTCATTAGTGCGACCATTCATCAAAACATTAACAATACAGTAACCTTTAAGATTTACTGAGAAAGAAGAAGACACCATCGAAATAACAGACAATCGTGCATGAACTGGGAGGATGTATAGCTTGTACTACAGCCTCATTTATAAAATTCTTTGAACTTCCACTGTCAATCAGACCTTGAAGTGACTGAGGATCTCTGTTCAATTGAACAGGTACAGTAGGCAACAGCAAGCCATTGGTGGTGCAGGTGGAAGCAAGTGTGGCAGAAGATAGTGAAACAGGACATTTGGATTTTGACTTAAAAACTTTGGAAAAATGCCCAAGCTTCCCACATTTACGACAAATTACATCTCAAGCTGGACAAAGTGTTCAGTCATCCTCAGGATGGTGATGACCACCACAATTGTAGCACGTTTACTTCATTTCTGAAGCAGCTGCTGTAAGTGGAAAGCTAACTTCTTGACATTCTTCTTCTTTACTAGAGATCATATATGTATCAGGAACAGCCACCACACTAGCAGGTACATGACTGGGAGTAGCTAAGTATGATTCAGATCTCAGTAATGCCTCCTCTAATGTTCGAGCTTGTTGAGTAGCATCAGTTAATATAAGCTTTTGATTCTCAATGAGTCGTGCATAAATATTCCAAGATTTTATCCCTCATATGAAGGAATCCCTAATACTCTCATCACAGTAGACTGCAGTAGTAACATTCTCAAAGTTTCAATACACAGCAAGAGCATTGAGAGCTTGAAGGCACTGGTCAATTGATTCTTCTGGAAGTTGAATTTGAGTAGAAAGCAAATGTCTGGCATGAATTTTACTGGGGGCCTTAATATAGGCAGCTTGCAACAATTTGATAGCCTTCGAATAATCAGCACAGCCCTCTATTACATCTGTGACATGAGGACCAATGTACAAGTAGAGCACTTCTAACTTTTCTGGAGAATGATCAGATATTGTAGAAGGGAAGTAGCAGAAATTTCTATACTAAAGGTTCCATAATTTGCCAAAGTGAGGATACGAAGTAGGTACATCAAATTTCTCAAGTTGTATGACTTTATCCATAATAGTTAATTAAATTGTTATGATAGTTATAAGTAGTGATGAGCATAGCTGCCTTACAAGCTTTTATTGTAATGATAGAAATGAGTAGTAAGGTATATTTTTATAGGGTTTAATCAACTATATTGATAAAACATCTGGAAAGGAAACAAAAAATATTAGTAACATGAATACACATGAACAAATATAAATGAATAAGTGGAACAGATACTATGACCTCCTTATGAGTGGGGAGGTTAAAAGTATTCATATGATCACAAATTCCTAAATATGATAATTTATACATAATCAGTCCTGGTCCAGCGTTGATGGACTTTGCCAAAAATTGCCCTGGAACTTTGACCATAAAGGATGTTGCTGGTATGTGTACTGGAGGAAGGTGAGTAGAGTTGATGGTCTAGCACACCACATAACTAATACTTGCCCTTGCAGTCTATAGGGACCTCACAGTATACACTGCCACTCAACTAAGGCTCATAAGAGGATGAAAGTGCACCGAGCAACCAGAACCTCTGTGGATCAAGAGCAAGTATGGAAATGGGTAGGAGGGTCTACTAATTAATAGGGTGGGTGATCACCTATTATTATCATGGCCTGGTGCTAGGTGATTCCAAAATGGCATGCAGTCCACCAAGACACCGTGGTTACTGGACCAAACTCTGTACAGGTGAAAACACACCTCCTGGTGCAAAGTACAGAGAAAAAATATTGAGTGGAGAGCCATAATGATACTTAATAATAAATAATAATAATATAATCATATTAAATAATTATAATATATAATAATGATAAATAATAATGGTATATCATAATAAATACTAATATAAAAATCATACTAAATAATAATAACTAATGATAATAACACCTATAATAATACTAATCATAATAAATAATTATAATATATATCATAATAAATACTAATAATAAATAATTTAAAAATCATACTAAATATGAATAATAATAATAAAAGGTAAAGTAGTGATAAGTGGGGGAGAGGGGAAAGCACATCAACAACGTTCCTAGGCCCCATCAGAGTTAAAGTCAACCCAGTGATGGGGCCTCCCTAACCTGCACTCAGGCTGGAAGGACTTGTATCTCCTTCAGATACCAAGGGTAACAGGCTACACAAGGCACACCCCTGCAAGGGTCCAGCTCTGGAGGTAAGTCCAGTTGGTGGCCTTCAGCTAATATGCAATGTGTTCAGAATGTTAATCATCTTCACAGTTTGAGAATGTAAAGAAACCAGTCGAGGACCCTTACACAAGTTTTGAGATGGTGGGGCTGCCATCCTGGAGGATACATGAATGGTTCTGGGTGAAACTACCCAGAATCCTTTTGACACACTTCCACACCTCTACAAGAGGGGACCTCCATTGGTTGAAGAGACATAACTAACAAGAGCAAACATGCTTCAGAACAAATCAGTATCTGGCCCTTGCCCAATGAAATTCACAAAGGGTGAATCCACATGGGTAGTGCTTATAATAGTGCCTATAGGTATATCATTTCTCTAAGGGCTTTTTTACACTCAGCAGACCAGTAAGGAAGTAGTCAGAGTGGCCAAATGTTTGATGAATAGAAGCCATACCCTACAGTAATGAGAGTACCAGAGAACTCAATGGCTCAATCTACCAACCTGAACTCTTTAACTGAGATGTCAATCATTTACTTGAATGTGGAGTGTTGTGCTAGATCCAACCACCACCTGAGATAACACACATCCACTGTAACTCTACTCCATTTAGTACAAACCTCTGCTTTCTGCCTTTCAGTGATTTGTTGGATGAAGTATTTGTAAGTATATTTAAGAGTTTAGGAAGTAAAATATTTTTTATTATTATCATTGAATTCCAATTGGCTTGTTTTTGTAATTAGGTTGTAAAGTATTTTGTACATGATTGTTTTATTAAACATTCTTAGAAAAGGCCTACTCTTTATGTTTGATAAAAAAAATAAGATTTTTTTTCAAATTCTATATAAAAATTAAAATGAATCTTTCCACAAAAATTTTATATAATATTTTCATTCAAATTTAAGTGTATTTGTGATCCTTCTTAATCTAAAAATCTTTTCTGGGTCATGTAATTTTTATACAACTGTTAAATTTGAATAAGAAAAAAATATTGCATGTACAAGCTGCTTGGGCTAAATTTGACAGATTGGCAACAACACCCATCCCCCATCCCACCCTAAATATCTCAGCCAAAAATAAATGTATTTTAAAAATCTAAAAATATCAACTAGATTATTGTTGGGAGATGAATTTAAGGCTACTCAAAGTAGCCACCATGAGCTTCCACCACGGACTCAAGACACCTTCAGAATCAGGCCCATGCATTCCTAACTGTGTCCCTAGGAAGATCTTTGAATGCCAACTTGATCCTGACCACCAGCTCAGTTTGGTGTTGCAGGCGAGTGGTTGCTATATTTCTCAACTGCACCCCACACATTATAATCCATGGGACTACAATCGGGTGAATTAAAAGGCCCGAAGGCGGAACTGGTGAAGTTGTAAAAACTCCCCAAACAACCACTTCTGACTCTCCAAAGATATGACCTTCCAGCAGCCAGGGTTTGAGCACAATCTCCAGCAGTTCCACAAATGCCTTCGGAATTGAGCCTAAGACCCTTCTCAGAGATGTGGGGTGGCATGATGTGACTATCACTGGAGGTACCCAAAGACCATCACAGTTTGGGGGAACTTGATCTGAATGATACGTGAAATGTTGCATGATTTGTAGGTAAGCTGCCTGTTGTTCTGGGTGTTGTGAAACTGTTCCTGGCAGAATTTCTTTTCATCTGAGAAGAACCGAGTCAACCCCGGCTCAAAAGGATGCTTCAGCTTGTTCTGGAGCTTCTTTGCCTTCATCAAGAGGTTCTCTTTGGCCTTGGCTTTCCTTGCACCTCTCATATGAGTGGTAGCAAAGGACCTTCATGGTGACAACTACAACACCCACCTCTCTCCCCAAAGCCCCAACTTCCTTGTTCAGGTCTTCCATCACATTGTCCTGCAGCTGTTGGATAAATTTGTGTGCGGACGCAGTCAGATGCCTGTTGTGACTTTCTGCTAGCCATGCTTCATAGTCTTTGTTGCAGCTGTCCAAGTCACGTCTTACAGCCTTACAGTGTTCACAGAGCATTGAGCAGCAGTCAAAATGTTGGCATTTTAATACCTGCCATAAATCATCATGATACAAGTAACTTTTCCAAAATTCAGATGGCTTCCAGTCATCTATGTCAGCTAACATTTTCTCAACTAAAACTTTATTCTGTTTACTCTCCAACGCCATTGACTATTCATTGATACATCAACCTGTTCCTGAGAAAAAAAGGTATTAAAAATCTTCAAATTTAGCCCAAATACCCTGTATGAAAGGCAAGAAGAATACCTACTATATGTCCAGTGCATGTCGTAAAAGGTAATTAAGGTAAAGATGCATGCATGCAGGGAAGGAAGAATACACATACCATCCTCCAGCATCTATCATAAGAGGCGACTATACCAGGCAGGAAGCTGAATTAGGTTGTGCACCATGGTGTTATCCCATGAGTGCAATACACAACATGACTTGAAAATAAATTGGTTCTACATAGGAAAAAGGGGCTACAGCCTGACACCAAATAGAAACACCACTTCCCAGTTAAGCAATATAGGGTATTATTAGTTACAGGATGTAGTCCTGATTTGGGTAGAATTTGCAGATCCCATATTAAAGTATAGGTCCATCATAAGTTCAGATCAGTAGTAAATCAACCCTCCAAATAATCCCATGAAATAATAAATATATTTACTTTGGGTGTGAGGCTGTTGACAGAAGCTGATCTCATAAATCTCAAATATCCATCTGTCTCCTTTGTTGCCACAGTAATGCATAGCAGGGAATCTGAAAGCAAAAAGAAAGAGTAAATAATAATAACTACAATTACCTTGGCTATAACACTCAACAAAAGTTGAGGTCACTGCACATCAATACCACTAAAAAAACTCCTTTCATGCATTTTTGCCCTTGCAAGCACGTGAACATTTTTTTCCCATGCATAATAAATAATTCAGTAGGTGCTTTGCCTGCCATCAATCTTAAATGAGGACTTTTATTTGATCACAAAGGCCTACAGTGCAATGCATAATCTGAACAACAAGTGTCTACAGCATATGGCAGCTGCCATAAAATTTACCCATATTGCAACTTCATTTGAATACTTACGAGGGGCGATCAATAAGTTTTGCAATTCGGATATAAGGAAACGAGATATGAAGAAAAGGGTTTTATTATTTTTCAATATAACTACCCTCGAATTCAATGCACTTGCGCCACTTGTCCCCGAGGCTTCGAATTCACAACAACCAGAAATCTCCCGACTGCTGTTCAATCCACTCCTGGACGGCCAGCTGGACACCTTCATCGTCCCCAAATCGGCGTCCATACATTGCAACCTTGAGCTGGCGGAATAAAAAGTAGTCGCTAGGGGCCAGATCTGGACTGTAGGGGGGATGGTTGAGCTCCTCGAATCCGCACTCGCGCAGGGCAGCTTGTGCAACTCTGGCCTTGTGGACTTTGACGACGTTGAAGTCGATCATGGGGCGTGAGGTTTCTAGGGACCCAACGGGCAGAGACCTTGGTAATGGCCAAATTGTCGTGGATGATGTTGATAACACTTCCATGTGATGTTCCAGTTCTCGCTCGCTTTCTTTGACCTTCACCAGTAAATTTTCTAGGATCCTCCTCTCCACATTGTCCTCGTTGGTCACGTCTGATGGGCGTCCTGGACGGGGGTCATCTTCAAGGGACTCACGCTCATGGCGGAACTCTGTATTCCAGCGAGCAATGGTTGCATAGGAAGGGGCGGTGTCGGTGTACACTGCAACCATGCGTTCATGGATCTCTTTTGCATTCTTGCCTTCCTTGGTCAAAAATTTGATCACTGCGCGGTGCTCAACCTTCTCCATTGTTGAAAAATTTGTGACTGACACACTGCGATCATCTACTGCTCCTTAAATAGACGAGGCAGGAGCGCGCCGCTGCAGGTCCTGACTTGTCATAACTTGTCCTAACACCCCCACAAACAGCCATCCCACTTCCTCTGTTTTGCCCTACCGATTCGCAAAACTTATTGACTGCCCCTCGTGCCATACTTGATTTCCTGTAATTTACCTTAATCTTAAGCGGTGCTTCCACTCAGCTATGTTCTACATTGTGGTGTGCCATGCATTATAACTTCTTGGATTTCCATTCCTGGCAACCCACAAAATGATGTCAAGTGACAGATTTTTTGTGCCCTCTTGACCCCAAGACTCTCAGTTTGCCTTTACAGCTCTAATGTTCAGTACTCTCAGGAGGCAGCCGCCTCCTAAAGCCTGCAGATAGACAGGTCCAGCCATGTATGTCATCACATACAGTAAATCACAACAACACTCTTCTTTCCTGGAACTTGCCAAAGGTAACATTCACTTAACCCTCAACTGGTTCACAAAGTTTCTTGCTCACTGGTTGGTGGCAAAACATAGGTGGTAATACATAACAGTGCAAAAAGGTCATGCTCAGTTGCAAGGGAGAGACCTACTTCCCCGGCTGCCCGAGGGCACAACCAAAAACTCAAGTGGCTAAATACTATTGTAGAGGCTTGCCTCCTCCAAAGACTAAATCAATCCACAATCAGGAGTGCACAAACCCACTCTAACTACAAGGGACAAGAGATAGCGACTCAACTCATCTAAAATGATGTATTCCTAGTGCTGAAGAAGCTTTGGGAGAAGAGGCATGGCAACAAACGTTAAGATATTGTACCCTCTAAGGTGGTGCTCTGGTCAGAACTAGCAGTTACACCACCCTGAGAGCTGCATCAAACTCTCAATGGAGTTTCCTTGATCTAAACGCAAAATGCTTAGGGTATGATTGGCATTGGGGAAGACTTTGAGCTCAGGTTTAGAACAAGGAAACTGATAGTTTGGTGGTACTCATGCCAGTGTAATTCTTGGTTGTTTGGGTAAAGAAGGATAACTATGGTATTTAATGAATAATTACATAATGCAATAGCTAGTTATAAATGCACAAGCTTGAGATATGGGTGAAGTTGAGATTTGCAAAGATGCATGGTTCTAGTGTATGGACCCATCACTGATAGAAGAGAGGCCTACACCTGAATATCATGTTAGACCAATTCATCTTTCATTCATCAACAAGACCCCCTCAACCTGAAGATAAGATCCCCAAGACTGGATAACAAAATTGACAAAGATCTGAATGACAATCGCTGAAGGGGCCAGGCCTCATTGGAGGTGGAGAGGTGTCTGGGCAGTATTGTTTTTTACATTAACCAGAAATCATGGAACCATTTATTAACCCAGGTCACAGGGGTAGGAGGGAGCACCAGTATCATGTGAGGAGTATGTGGAACAGAATATATGATAGGCCTGCCTCTGGAATGGATTTGAAAGTATGTATATTTTGCTGTGAAATTGAAGAAGGTCCGCATTATCCCAGCACTAGAGCATGAAACAAATAAAATGAAGGCTAGCCTCATATAGGAAGAGTCGAACGTTCCAGAAGTATGTATGCTAGAACTCTTCCAGAACACAAGGGAGATGTGAGAGCAACACAGTACAGGGAGAGGTAACATGCAAAGATCCCCACAGATTGCAAATACAACAAGAATGTGCCAAACAGTCCAGGGAGACAATGCAGTCGTGGCAGTAAGGTACAGGAAAAGGGTCCATCAAATGTGTGTTGTGGCAGCAGGGTCCCAGGGCCTGAAATCACAATCCCTGCCGCTCTAACAGAGCCGCCTGGGTGTTCGAGGGAAGGATAATGCAGGGGGTAATCTAATAACTATTTTAATTTATTAACACAAAAAAAAACAGTAAAAAATTACAAAAATGACAACCCCAACCAATTGAGAGTATAAATACACACAAAATATGTACAGCCTGACGATATATATCACCAGTATAGAAATTTTATGAAAATAAATAGGCATATGTACAGTCAACAAAAATACTAAATATATATATTAGTGATGGGACGATACCAGATTTTCAAGCGAGTACTGATACCGAGTACGATACCACTGTCTACTCTCGATTCCAATACGAGTAGCGAGTACTTATAAAGGGTGTTCCATTAAGACGGATCGAAGTTAGCAGTAAATAAAACAGTGTTATTGGTGAAAATTTATTGATTTCACTATTGGATCATGTTATTTAAGTCATGGCAATTATGTGTGAAAAATAATACCCCACACCTCCACTCGATGGTCAAAGTTTTGATGACGTCTCTACATAGCTCCTCCTCGATCTCACCAATATGCCTTATTATCTCATCCTTCAGCTATTGAATTGTTGCTGGCTTGTTGGCATAGACCTTACTTTTGAGATGACTCCAAAGGAAGAAATCTAAAGGCGTCAAGTCACACGATCGTGGTGGCCAATTGACCTCGCTGTTTCCAGAGATGATGCGACCTGGGAACTTCTCATTCAATAAAGCCATTATTGCATTCGCTGTGTGGCATGTGGCGCCGTCCTGTTGAAACCACAAATCTTCGACATCTATAGAATTCAATTCAGGCCATAAAAAAGTTGGTTATCATGGCACGGTATCGCTCGCCTGTCACCTTAACAGAATTCCTGGCATCATTTTCGATGAAATACGGCCCAATGATTCCGCTAGCAAAAAATGCACACCAAACAGTGACCTTTTGTGGATGCAGTGGCTTTTCAACAATCTTCCTGGGATTTTCATCAGCCCAAATGCGACAATTCTGCTTATTAACGAATCCACCAAGATGAAAATGGGCTTCATCACTAAAGATAATTTTTTTCGAAAAATCATCATCGGCTTGTCCTTACTCGTGCACCCAATTGGCGAATGTACGGGGTTTCAAATGGTCAGCAGTCTTCAGTTCTTGTGTCAATTGAATTTTGTAAGCGTGTAGAGACAAATATTTTGTCAAAATTCGATATAACGTTATTGTGGAGAGGTTCAATTCCTGCGCGCGATGACGAATAGGTGTGTCTGGATCTTCGGCCACATTCTCGCGCACTGCAGCAATGTTTTCAGCTGAACAGCGTAAACGAGCACGCACTGGCGTTTTCATATCTGCCACCGACCTCGTTTGTTTGAATTCACGAACAATTTTCCCACTTGCACTCTCGGTTGGTCGATTATGTTGACCAAAAAAATCGCGAAGTGCCCGAAATGCGTTTCTGTTTGAACGTCCATTTTCGTAATAGGCTTCGATAACTTTAACATGTTGTTCGATTGTTAATCTTTCCATGGTTGAAATTGCCAAAGACTGAAGTTGTTAAATCTGAAAGAAAAAGAGAAAAAATTATTAGACGCTTAAACTTAACTCACATTTAAAATCGGTCCAAGTTTTTATTTATTTATTTATTTATTTATTTATATATATATATATATATATATATATATATATATATATATATATATATATATATATATATATAATCGATGGGGTTGCTGCTAGTCAAACGAATTATTAATTTCACCAGGAATGAGGCTTTGTTTAATTCTTGAAGCTATTACAAAATAGAATACTTAGGCATCCAATTATACAACTAATTCCTTTAGCAACCAAATAAAAACAACAGACAATAATATATGTACATAGGTGTAAACTTGAATATTAGTCGTACTTCAAACCCAATATTCTAAATAATTTTTCATTAAAAAGAAATTTCGACGCATTTGATTATAGATTGAAAGAATAGTAATACAATAACCAATCTTTAGTCATATGTTTCGTGTTTGTTCGTTTGAATGAACGCTGTTTGAACATGTTCGATATGGTTACTCTCTCACACTACCGTTTATTTCATGTAACTGTTCATATTCATTCTGCAATGGGTGGAAATTGAATATGATTATCGAAGGAATATAAAACAAATAACATTTATAGATAAAAGTTGTGCATAAAGATTAAATAGTCTATTTAAAGCTTAACTTTCAGCTGTTTTAAACGAAATAAAATTTGTCGGAAAAAACGATGGAACAAAAATAGAAATTAATTGGTTTGGTAAAACAAACATACAATATTGACTATATGGGACGGCTTTGATTTCAAGCTAATTGCATGTAATTTTTGTGTAATAATAATTTTCATTGTGAAGGAAGTGACTCTTTAGAAATTATAATCTTTTGTTCAAGATTTACCCAATAATAATGGAGATGAAATTAATGTAAAATTTCCCGTTATTTATGACGGCACGTGTACACTATTTTCAAAATATTTTTGAACGGGATCAAATTATCGAAATTTACGAATATTGAGTTAAACATTTAAATAAAATTATATTATTTATACCAAACTAAATTCAGTCATTTGATTGATTGCAATTACGTGAATTTTTCACGTACGGGTAAACTAGTAGTTTGTTTGGCTTGTGCTTGTTCCTTTTGGTTCCTTGAAAAACTAAGGGTTTGAAAGGGTTATAAAATGTTAAATTTTGTGTAAATAAATTAGGTGCATATGTTATTTTTTCCACGTACGGGACACAAGAATATAATGATTAAATAGAATGAATATAATATGTTGTAAAATGATTGCATACAGTGTCTTGGGAATTAATGGGCAAGTATCGGATTTTGATATCGGAAATGACATAAAAGTCCCGTCCCGATACCACTAAAAACAGCCGATGCTACTGAGTACTCGTCCCATCACTAATATATATACAGGGTCACCCCCCCAAAACCGGGCCTACATACACTTTTTGTGATATATCCTTCATTCATTTACTAATCACCCTTATTTTGCAGATGACAGAAGCAACGACTGTAAACACAACTAGATCTCAATGGAAGCTCCAGCAAAGAATATACTGCGTCAAACATTACTACAAGACAGGCTCGTTCAAGAACGTGCAGGACACTTTCGTGCATCTGTTCGAATGTGAAAAAGCCCCCTCCAAGAGCAGAACTCAGACTAGGTGGACCACTTCGAGAACTATGGGACAGTGGAGAACCTCAATGCAACCAGTGACAACCGTCCAAGCCATTCAGGACGCCCCAGGAAGCGTACAGCTGAGCTGGTCGAGAGCGAGAGAGAGTCAGTTCAGCAGAGTCCAAAACGTTCTGTGTGAAAGCGAAGTCAGTGACTCGGTATATTCCGTGAGACTTGCAGGAGAGTGGTAGTAATGGATGTAAAGGCCTACCCATACATAATACAGACGAAGCAGACCCTTACAGCCTCAGAAAAGGAGCAGAGAAAGGCTATGGCAGTCAAGATACTGGAAAAGATTCAGGAGACTTCAACTTTCCTTAACCTCCTTTGGACCTCAGATGAAGCTCACTTTTATCTTTGAAGGAAAGGTAAACTCGAAGACAAATGTCTTCTGGGGGACCTACAGAGCAAACGAGGTAGCCACCAAGCCCCTACACTCCCCTAAGTGCACGGTATGGACTGCAATCTCAGACAGAGGCATCATCGGACCATTCTTCTTCGAGGAATCTGGCGCGACAGTGACAGTCACCAAGGAGCAGTATGTTGAGGTCCTCAAAACCTTCAAGAGGGAGATGCAGCCCCTGTTCCCTTCGCTTATGGGAAAGTTCTGGTTCCAACAAGATAGAGCAACCTCTCACAGCTCAAACCTGTCCCGAGATTGGCTGAAAGAGAACTTTGGTGGCCGTGTGATCAGTCTCAAGTGGGCACCTAACAGCCCAGATCTTAGCCCGCCCCCCGGCAAGATTTCTTTCTCTGGGGCTGCCTTAAAGACAAGGGTGTAGGCAGGAAGAGACAGGACTATCACGGAACACAAGGAAGCCATCAGGGAGGAGATCAGAGCCATTAGTCGGTCGGTTTGTAAGGACGTCATGGACAACTTTGTGTTGCGCAAGAAATGCACAGAGCTAAATGGAGTCATCTCGAACACGTGCTCTAGAATAAAGAAGAAAAGTCCAAAGACTCATGTTTTGATATGATGTTTTAAACACAATAAACTAGTTATCACCAAAATTTCAATCAATCCTTGCAGAAAATTAAGAAATGAGGCCTATTAAAAGTTGGGAGCCTTTTTGGGGGGGTGGGGGTGGGGGGGGGGGGGAGGGGTGACCTGTAAATGGCCTTACAAGATATATTAGCCAATGCAACAATGTGAATGAGTCACAAACAGTAAATATATATATATATTGGATCCAATCTACTGCGCAAAAATGGAGGGGGAGGGGAGGATGAATGAGGAAAAGGGAGGTGGGCCGGTTTTCTTTTAAGAATTCCATATGACATTCCATCTGAAGGAACTGGGACGAGTGAGTTCCAGCCCCTTTGTTGGAGACTGGGAAGCGCTAGTTCCAATTACTGCGTTGGACACTGGGAGAGGCTCTGAACGACCCACGCTTGGGGACGGTCCTTTCAGTCACTGGAATGTGAGTCAAGGCTGACTGCTACTGCCTCTCAAGGTCACAAGGGGCACTAGAATAACCGGTACCAAGGAGCGGAAAAGCAGAAGGCATCTTCAGTCACAGATTCACTGCCACACTCAAACATCATTAATGCCAACATACATGCACACACTGACACTCACTTAGATGACTGTCCAGCTCCCTTCTTGTTTTCTCCCTATTCCAGATACCTCCTCAGTTTACAAGTATAAATAAAGTCTTAATTCTCTCTTTTATCCACGACAAACTAATTTTTAATTTATATTTCAAATTTCGCCTGTGGGGAGGGACAAATGAATGGGGGGCACGATAGAAGTCTATTGACTCTCCCACCGGGATCACCCTCTCTCTTCATCTTCTACATTCCATACACCCTGGAAAAGAAGAAAGGGACTGGATATTTGGGGAGGTGCGAGGAGGCTAACTACCTAAACGACTACTCCAGTGTGCCCAATTCAAAGACAACAGAAGGCAAACTGAAGCCGCCAAGGCATTTGGGCCTAGGTACACGAAAAGTCACGCAGCGATGGCACGAAACTTTAAGTTCCCATCGGCTGTCTCCCATCTTCTATGCCAGGCAACCCGAGGGTTTACCTAATTCATGCCATGTAGTCAGAGTGAGGAAGAGTGAAACGCTGGTGTGGTCACTCAATCCTCGCGGAGTTTGGCGCCTTCATTACTTGCAATTCCGAGATGTCCATGAACCCAGTAGAAGAAAATATCAACAGCCGCCAGGCTCGTGGCAACCGTGGCATCAGGAAGACAACGAACGAAGGGGTACGGAGATAACAATAGGCCGTGTGCACTCAGGGCGCTTTGTAATTTGAATAAATTATGATAAGGTCTCTAAAAAGGCAGAACGTGTGATCAAAGTACCCAGCGGTGAATTGCAACAAGCTATCGCCTGTGAAAACAGACGAAGAGTTTGGTAGAGCCGCGCTGAATTCAAACAGGAGATATACAGCGTGGAAACCGACCCTCTTCTGGGACTTGGAGTCATCCGTATACACTGGCATGGATTCAGCGTGACAAGAAGTGTGTTACAAAAAGGCCGAGCGCAATACTCCCGACGCTGTAGAAGCTTTGGGGGCAGAGGCGGGGTGACAAATATTCAAAGGTGGTACCCTCCAAGGAGGCATCCTGGGCAGAACCAGGAAGAGCCACCGGCCCGAAAGTTACATCGAGATCTTGAAGGAGTTCCTTAGCCTTAAACCCAAAGGGCTTAGGGTATGACTGGCGCTTCTCGGCGGCATAGGGAGCATCGAGATCGGCCACGGGTGCAATGAGAGCCGTTAGCGACTGAGGGAGGCGACAGGCTTGCGCGTAAAGACATATAATACACTGTACACGGCGCAGAGCGAGTGGCATCTCCCCAGCATCAACAAGTTGGCTTTTAATGGGGGACTTGCGGAAGGCACCGGTCGCCAGGCGGGGACTGGTGTGGTGGTTTGAGTCCACCTTCCGCAATACAGCCTTGGCTGCGGATGTATAAACTCGCATCCGTAGTCAAGCTTCGAACGAACAAAGGACCAATAGAGAGGAAAGGCAATAGCCCTATCAGCACCTCAGGTGCTGAATGTTACAGAACAAAGTTGTTTTTTGTTTTTTTTAAGAGACCTTCTGTCGATGCCTACTAGGGCAAAGGTCGCCGTAATTAATGGAGTCTAATACTAGGCTATATTAAAAACAAGAAAATATAAAAAAGGTACAAAGGCAACACAAGCTAAAAAACAACAACAAATAAAAGCCAAAAAGTAACAAGGAAGCGCGCTCTGGCGTCGGGGGTAGACCCACCTTCCCCCGGCGCAGACACATGTGACCTAGAACAAATAGTCAGAGTGGAGGAGGCCAGCTTCCTCCAAAAAGTCGTATAGTCCGCAATTCTTCTCCACCATGAACTATATAGAAAACAAACATCGCTCACGCCTCACAGAAGACAGCTTGCAATCTTGCATGAAGATGAGGGTGACGTCTTACAGCCCTGATGTGCAAACACTGTGCGATGAGATTCAGGATAAAAGTCACATTAACCAGCCAAAGTAAATATTTTAATTGGCTATCGTTTACAAATATATATTTTACATTGTTCAGTAAAATAGTAGATACCTTTTTATTTAGGTTGACAGTGGACTGCACGATGACGGCACACACTTGCCGGTGCTGCAGGTGGATCATTTAAGTTTGTTTTTTACTTCGTGAATACGAGGACGACTCAAATAAACATTGGAACTTCCCCCAGCTTTTGGGGGGAGGTCCAATGTTTTTGTATACAGAAATAAAATTGTGTTTTCTCTGTAGCAGTTCTTTGATTTCATAAATGCAAGTCTATTATTTTTTTATATATAGAATAGAGGTAACAATCGATATATGCAGTGTTATCTTCATTTATATGTCAAAAGGGATTTGTGGCTCCCAGTGTTTTCTTTTGAGTGAGAAAGGGGTCAAAACGTTTCTTTTGAGTGTTGAAGGTTGCAGACACCTGCACTAGGCTGACGAGAGGGCTAAATTCTCTGTGTAGATGAAACGCACAAACAAGAATAAATTTAGTCACTTTATATGGGGACAGTAAAGAAGCAAAGAAGGGCGTAGTAATTGGGTTTTATTTAAAGGTCATTCGCATTTATAGGGAAAGCCTTTTGAATGATGAATTCGAATATATTAAGAAGGCTTTCAAAAACTAAACTATCCGTGGACTTTTAATAAAATTGCGTCGTGAAGCAATGAAAATAGCGGAGAGAAGTAGGAACGCGATGCTCACAGATTCGGGCGAAGGCAATGAGCCCGCCGTTAAAGTCCATGGTGGTATAATATTAATAGCGAACTCGGAGAGGACCAGAATTGGAGAGATGATGAAACATAAGAATTTGCGAGCAAAAAGTGATAAAGGTATTATTTACCAAATACCTTGTAGAGGGTGCGTCAGAACAAGATAGTGACACAAGGAATAGTGAGCATAGGGGAGATATTAGAGCACATATGACATCAAACAATGGTAGTACATGCTAAGGAGTATGGTCATTTGCCAAATTGAGGGGGATTAAAGTAATTCACAAGGGTTTAGAGAAGATTAGCTGAAGCCGTTTATATTATTTACAACAGGTCAACCAATCACTGAAGTGGATTTTTCTGGTTGCCCAATGGTAAGCGAGGATCGTAGTTAAGGAAGCAAAAGGGCAGAATCAGAAAATATCATCCACCAATCAAACCCAAGGATGGATGGATGGATTATTTACAGGTCCTTTGGTGCTCACTGCGAGGTTATTGCACCGTAATTTGTTTTGTAGTAAGAAGTTTTAAAAATGAGTTCTAAAAGTTGTGTCTGATATCATGAGGTGGTGATTATGCAGTGATGATTGAAGTACTGGATGGATAAATGGTATGATAATGTGTTAAAATAATTAAAATTCATTAAAATTTAGATCGTGCTACTGGAGACCTATCTATAGCTTCTTTAATAGTCCCGTCTCCTCGAGGTAGCGGATGATTCCGCTGCCAGGGGAGATATTTTCAGCTGTTAGTGCAGATCTTAGGATATCGAGGGTAGCCCCACCATCGATGGGTAGGCATCTTCGTCGGGGTTCTCCATAGGTTGGGCATTCTGCGATAAGATGTAGAATTGTGAGGGGTAGAATGCAATCTTCACAGTAGGGGGGATAGCCTTTTTCCATTAGGTATCCGTGTGTGAGTAGTGAATGTCCGATGCGTAGTCTGCATACGGATACCTCTTGCCAGCGAGTAAGTTCTCGAGGCTTCCATGGCGATAACTTTTGGAAAATGTGTCTCATCTTATTTTGTCCGTATAAATCTGCCCATCTGGCCATCCAGTTTTGCCGAATGGCGGCCTTTATTGAAATGATGCAGTCCTCATATGGTAATGGGATATCATTGGGCCTGATTGGACGAAGGGCGGCATTTTTTGCCGCTGTATCAGCTTGGTCATTTCCAGCTACCCCTGCGTGTGCTGGGACCCAGCAAAATGACATTTTCTTTCTTTCGCATGCTGCTCTTTTATACGTAGTTTCTTATTTCTAACAGAATTGGATGGATGTCAGTCATTCGTTCTAATGTTTGTAAGCTGCTGAAGGAGTCGGTGAAGATTGTGAATTCATCTGATTTGGGGTTATTGTATGCCCACTGCAATGCATGTTTTAAGGCAGAGCACTCGGCAGTGAAGATTGATAATGTTTGGGGTAGTTTTTCAGAGAACGTGTAGTTATTTGATATCACCGAGAATCCTGTTCCGTCTATGAATTTTGATTCGTCGGTGTATATATGTACAGTGGCGGCAACAAAAAAAGTGACATGTGACAATTCGGGGAAAATAAAACAGAAAAATGTAACTTACATATTTTATTATGAATATTTCATGAAAGTTATTACTTGGTCATGTTGCCCTTGCACTTGATGACCATCCTGAGTCGATTGGGCATTGATTCAGTGAGGTTTGCGAAGTAGGTGGGGTCGATCGTAACCCAGATCTGCTTCAGTGATTCTATCAGGTCCTTGATGCTGCTGGGTGCTGTCTCTTGAACTTTGGATTTCATCAGATTCCAAGCATTTTCAATAGGATTTAGGTCCAGGAAATTACCAGGCCACTCCAAAACACTAATATTATTATCATTGAAGAACCTTTTTACTAACTGGGACCTGTGAGCAGGGGCACCATCATACATGAAAAATTCACACTGATGAATTTCCCAAAATGGCAGCATGTGCTGCCTCAAAACTTCAAGATAGTTAGTCCCCCTCATGGCTACATTCTTGGCAAGGAAGTACAGACCTCCTCTGCCCCTTTTTCCACTAAAGGCACCCCACACCATCACACTATCAGGGTGCTTCACAGTTTTCACGGTATATTTCGGGTCATCCCGAGACACAGTGCTGGGACGACGCACGATCTTTGACTCTCCTCTGACCAGCCTAAAGGTGCTCTCATCACTGAACATGACCTTTTTCCAATGGGCAGCTGTCCAATGTTTATAGGTCTTGCAAAAATTGAGCCTTTCCATCTTCATAGCCTTGGTAAGAAGTGGCTTCTTGGCAGCGCGGCGAGACGGTAGGCCTAAGTCCTTCTGTAAGCGATGACTGATGGTCCTGAGGGCAACGTTCTGGAGGAGGTCTGGGTGTTTTTTCTTGATTGAAGCGGAGGTTACAGAAGGGTCTGACATCACTTTACGCCTTAGGATATTATCAGTCCTTGGAGATGTCTTCCTAGCTGCACCAATGCCCTCCTTCCTCTTTGGTATGGTACCTGGTGGCAATAACTCAGCTGCACGTTTTAGGCGATGAATCGTATTTTTGAGGTTACTAAATCTGCTGCTACATCAATAAAAGACTTTTCCTGCTCTAATAGGGTCAAGGCACGGCTTTTCTCTGTCATAGAAAGCTTTTTCCACCCCATTGTATCCACTTGCACAGAAGTTATAGCACGTCAAATGTAGGCACGAATGCAGATAATCAGCACGCTGGAGTGCCATATACTAAAACCTCGTTGTACGAGCTCAAACGAGACACTGAGTTCCAATAGAGCGCAGTTCTGTTGTCTTAGCCCAGGAGAGTCGTCCACTTGCGGCATAAGCTCCGCACATTTTCATTGAATTGATGGCAAGTAAAATAGTGAAAGCGATTTTGTGTATCGATTTCTGTTGCCAATATTCAATGTCACTTTTTTTGTTGCCGCCACTGTATATCCATGTGTGTTGCTGCGTAAGTAAGGAATTGAATTTTCTCTCCCAGGGAAGTAGTTGTTGATTGTTTTATTATGTTGCCATGATACATCTTTAAAGTTGATTTCCAAAATGGAATATCTGGCAAAACAAGTGGATGGATGGGGTTCATCGTTAACCCGATTTCCTCCATCCATAGTCGCACTCTACTTCCAAATGGTCGTGGGAGAGTTAGGCGTGTTGTAAATATATTATTCATTTGGTCATTCATGACGGCGGTCGAAGTCGGCGATGTTGGGAGTCGCTGGATGCGGGTAAAGAGGCGTAGAGAGAGCTCCATCCTACGGAGGTCTAGTGGTGTCTCCCCGGTATCGCATTGTAGGCTCGGTATGGGTGTTTATCGGAAGGCTCCGGTAGCCATGCGGAGACATTCATTCGCCACTGTGTTGATGAGTGCGAGGCGTTTCTTGGAAGTAGAGGAGTAGATCTCGCATCCGTAGTCCAGTTTGGGTCGCACTAAGGAGCTGTAGAGAGCGAGAAGTGTTTCGCGATCAGCTCCCCAGTCGTGGCGTGACACTGCACGTAGGACGTTCATTTCTTTCTTATAAGAGTTTTTAATGTTTCTTATGCGTGGTTCCCATGTCAACCTTCTATCAAATGTTAGCCTGAAGAATTTATAGCTCTCAACAACTGTAATCCTCTTTTGGTATAGGTATAGGTCAGGTTCCCTAATACACCTTTTACGACGGCAGAAGTGGACTACTTTGGTCTTCTCGGCTGAGAATTGGTAGCCGTGGGTAGTAGACCATCTCGTGATGTTGTTGATGGCGATCTGGAGGCGACGTTCTATTGTTGCCATTTCGGAACCTGCTAGGGAGATAGAGAAGTTATCTACATAAAGGTTGGCTTTTAATGTCTTGATGGAGGTTTTGTGAGATATCATTGATTCCTATAGCAAACAGGGGTACGCTTAAGACGCTGCCTTGGGGAACGCCTTCTTGTATAAATGATTTGAACTTCGCGCTACCTAATCTTACAGAGAAGGTGCGGTTGGTTAGGAAATTTTGAATGTAGGTTGGTAGTTGTCCGCGTATTCCGAGGTTATGGAGGGCTTTTAAGATGGCATAACGCCATGACGTGTCGTATGCCTTTTTGAGGTTGAAAACAGCTACTAAGTGCTGCTTCCTGGCGAATGCATTACATATCGCCGATTCCAGACGGATAAGGGCATCCGTGGTCGAGTGTAATTTTCGGAATCCGCACTGCGATAGGGATATGCTGGATTTTGTTTCAAGGAACCATGTTAAGCGTACATTCACCATTTTTTCCATAAGCCTACATACACAGGAGGTTAGGGCAATTGGGCGGTAGTTTTGGGGACTGGTTGGGTCTTTTCCTGGTTTCCGGAAAGCTAGAACTGTAGCCCTTCTCCAGGTGTCTGGGAAGGCATTTTCCATCCATATTTTATTGAATATATCTAAGAGGAAGCGTTTACCCCCTTCCCCTAGGTGGCGTAGCATTGCATAAGATATATTGCCTGGGCCTGGAGCCGTGTCTCTACATGATGCAAGAGCTGTATCGATTCTTCGTTGTAAGATTTGTACTCTCTTGATGCGAAGTTTAGAGGTGAGCACTCCCTCTCCAACCGGTATTGGGCGAACTCGGGTGTTGTGTTCGCTCTACTTGATATTTTAGCAAAGTGAGTCGCTAGCGTGTCTGCTACATCGATTTGGTTTAAGATAGTGTTTTCATTTATCCGAAGTACGGGGGTAGGGTCTCGGCTGGGTTTACCTAGCATCCCTCGGATCTTGCTCCATGTGCGGTGGATGGGGGGTTTTAGAGTTTATCGTGGAGACATAAGCTCTCCATGATTTCGGGCGGGTTTGTTTAAGTATGTATCTATATTTAGCCCTCTTTTTTATTAAATTCCATTTTAGTCGTCGGATTTGGCCATCGTTTGTATGTTCGGTAGGCTTTCCTTTGTTCTTTCAGTGTGGCAGAGCAGTCTGGGCTCCACCATGGGGTAGATCTCCGACTGAGTTGTCCTGAGCTGGTTGCGATGGATGTTTTGCCTGCTTGATATATGATGGATGTAAAAATTTCCAGCGCTTCCTCCGCCTCCGGGATGTCATCAACTTGGATATCGGTGATTTTGTTGAATTTTAGCCAGTTTGCTTGGTCCAGTCTCCATCGTGGTATACCCGAGGTGGGTAATCCCTCGTCTGAGGAAAGGATGATCGGGTAATGGTCACTTCCTTTTAAGTCATCCAAGAGTCTCCATTCAAAGTCCGCCGTGATGTCGGGTGAGCAGAGGGCTAGGTCTAACGCTGATAGGGTACCTGTTTGTATGTTAAATCTAGTACCTTCGCCCTGGTTCATGATTCCAAGTTGGTGGTTTTCTATTAGCTTTGATAGCTCATTTCCTCTGGCGTTGCATATTCTGTCGCCCCACTCAGTGTGACGACTGTTAAAGTCCCCCATTAGAATGAATGGAGTTGGTAGTTGTGAGATCATGTCTCGTAAGGCGGTGACTGGAAGGGGCCCTGTGGGTGGGAGGTAGACATTTTCAATCGTGTATCGTTTCTTGATGTGCATGGTCACGGCGATTGTTTCCAGAGGTGAATTTAATCTGATGGGTAATGTGGAAACATCTTGATGGGTGTAGATGGCACAGCCGCCGGATGTGCTGCCATCATTTGGTATTGAGGTGGTTACGCAACTGTAATTCGGTAGCTTTCGTGGTGGGTGTATTCCCAACATGGTTTCCTGGATGCAGACGCAGATGGGGCTCTCGTCCGCTACAAGCCTTAATTCTTCCCAGTTGGCTCTGATTCCGCGGATATTCAAGGAGCTACAAGGAAAATAAGTACCCTAGAAGACCTTACGGTCCATAAAAGGGGGGTTTTTTTGGCGGAATCTTCGAATGTGTCCGTTGGCAACCTCGAAGATCACTCGCGAGGATCTTAACGGCGATTTCGCAAGACTTTATCTAGTCTTAACTTGAACTGGTCAACAGATTCACTGTTGACAACTTCTGTCGGAAGTGCGTTCCAACTACCGCAGGCAAGTGAAGAATTTCCCACACAGATCACGGTAGTATCGCTTCAGTTCAAGTTTAAAGCCGTGATTTCTTGTTCTCCCCTCGCTGAGCTGGAAAATATCCCCGTAGTCCAGTCTGTCGAAGCCTCGAAGTATTTTAAATACTTCGATAAGCTGACCACGTAGTCTCCGGGTCTCCAGCGAGAACATATGTAATTCCCTTAATCTATCTTCATGTCTGATAGAGGGAATCAGTTTAGTTGCCCTGGCTTGCACGCGTTCCAAACTCGCGATGTCTTTTCGGAATGAAGGACTCCAAAATTGTACGGCATACTCCAGGTGCGGTCGTTGAGGGAGTTGTACAGACACAGTACTATCTCCTTGTTTCGATATCCAAACTCTCTTTATATACCCTAACATCCTTTGGGCTTTTTTCTCCACCTCAATACACTGTTTCGAGAAATTGAGGTCACTCGTGATAGTTACACCCAAATCCTTCTCAGTGTCGGTGGATTCAAGAGCAGTGCCCTTAAGAATATAGGGTGATTGAGGATTTCGGTGGCCGATATGCATCACTTTGCATTTATTTACGTTGAAAGGCATTTGCCACGTATCAGACCACTCCCCAATCTCCCCCAAGATCTTCCTGCAGGCTTGCAGTATTTCCATCCTTTGCAACGTTCATACCAAGCTTGGTATCGTCGGCAAATTTGGAAATCTTGGCAACCATGTCACCGTCCATGTCGTTGACGTAGATGATGAATAGTAGTGTTTTTTTGCGGAGGTCGTGGCGCCCATTGATTTATTAGGGCCCTGTGGTAACTGGAGTCTGGTGTGAACTGGTCTTTGAGGTTTTGGTTCTTCTTTGTCACTGTTTGGCTTGTTTGTGTCTAGGGTATCTACTGTTGAGGGCGGTGTTGGTGTTCCGTCAATAATAGGAGGACGGATTATCTTTTTTTCTGCTTCTGTTGGTGGGTGAGGGAGGTGACTCGGTGGTGGTATGATTCGAACTTCAATGTGTTTGGTGGGGACGAGATCTGTTCCACGTCTGTCTTGGGTCTCTTTTTTTCTGTTCTACCTTCTCTTCGTAGATGATGTCAGTGGTAGGCGTTTTGATTGGTGGTGGCAAAACGCTGTGAGGGGGTAACCGAGATTGTGGGAGGACGATCTCTGGTATATCCTGAGTGTCCATTTGTTCGGGGTGAGGGTCGATGTGCTTAGGGATTTGCTGTGGTTGTAATTTTAGGTTTACCTCTCTGCTAGGGATGGGGTTTAGCATCGAGGTATCGAGTGCAGGTGCCTCGCGATGCGGCAACTGCTTTTGGGGGGAGGGGGGAGATGGTCGATTGTCGACCATATGCGTGGGGTAGGGGAGTTCTATATTCGAGGCCTGTGGTGCAGGCTCCTCGGGAGGGGGCAGTTGAGTTTTTGCTTTAACCCCGTAGTATGGGGGTCTGGTTACTCTGCTCATTTCAACTACAGAGGCATAAGAGTTTCCTCTGGTTCCTATGGAGGTCTGAAACTTTTCTCTAGCATCTCTAAAGTTTAGTCGTTCTTTTTCACGTATGGATGCTACTTCTTCTTCGAATTTGTAGACATTACATTTTTTGCTTGATGCTGGGTGGGGCTCTCCGCAGTTTACACATTTCGTTGGGCAATTTTCGATTTGTTCAGGGTGTAGTGCATTTGCGCAGTTGACGCAAAGCCCTGATTCCTGCGACGACAGGTATTTGTAGAGTGCCCGAAAGTTTGGCAGTAGTAGCATCTTCTGGGGCTAGGTTTGAATTCTTTAACTGTGAAGCGGCGCCATCCTAAATATATATATTTTGGTAGGATATCTAGGTAAAATGATATGAAGTAAGTGTTTGTTGGTATCTTGCTGTTGTTGATAGTTTTTATGTACTCTGTGTACTTGAGTGACAGAGTACTCGCTTAATTCTTCAATTAATTCCGCTTCTGAGTATTTGGTGAAGTCTGGTTCTATTATTACGCCTCTACGCATGTTAAAGGAGGGATGTGCTGTTACTATTGAAGTCTGGTTCTATTATTACGTCTTTACTCATGTTAAAGGAGGGGTGTGCTGTTACTATTACTTTATCTCCTGCCAGTTCTTTTAACGTTAAGGTTTTTTCCGCTTGCTCTTTTGTTTTAACTTCGACTAGTATACTACCATCTGATTGAGGCGAGGGAGGTGGAAATTGTGATCTGAGAAGTTGAAATAGTTTTTGGAAATCTTTACTCTGTTTGACCATGCATGTCTTCATTAGGTTTGTTTGGTGGCTTTCTGGTTTTATTAGGTAAAATCTTCTGAAAGATCGATCAACAAATTGTCCTGGAAGTACCTGCAGTGAGAGCAGTTCAAGCAGCGTTTTGGTGGATCGTCCTCGACCTGCTGCTTGCTGGGAGTTTGAAACTTCCGGCGGATTTCTTACTGACTTTGGTCGTTTTTGCGGTGGTGAGTTTCGATTTCCTGAGACCTTGCTCGTTTCTATGCAATTTTCTTCTATCTGTTCAGTTGTTTTGGGGGGCGATCTTGTGGTTAAAGTTCTCCCACCAGTTTTATCCACGTCTGGTGTTCTTTTCTTTCCTCGAGTTAGTAGATTGGGAAGTAAGGGGGGGAGGGGAAGGGATGCGCAGCTTAAGACGTTCTTTGCTGGTTTCATTGGGTTTGTTAAAGGATTTGTTCGAACATGAACAGGAAGCTACCGCCCGCGAAAGTACCGTCTTGCCAGATCCACTAAACGACCGGACCCGAGACTCTAGAGAAAGGCCTATGGATTGGTTTCCATTAACCCCGCGAATACCCATTGGCGCAGACAACGGGCCGGTTCTAAACGACGCAGTCGGCGTGTAGGCGCGGGGCCACTTAAAGAGGGGGCCATGGACTTCACCGCCAGGTAACCTCACGGTAAGCCTGGCGGATCATTCAAGATATACCTGGTGGGCCTTAGCCCTTTTCCCGTCAACGGCCCGGTCCCGCTAACCGAACGCCAACTGTGAAGTTTTACCCCTTCTGGGCGGCCAAAAAAAAGGAGGGGGGAAGGGGATGGTTTGGTAGCCGCCCATATTCCGCAAGTATTGATGGGGAAAATCAAGCCAGGACAGACTCTCGAGAATCAGACCTCTCGCCGACCGGAACTAGCACAGGCTCGAACGCGAGTAGAGAAGTCCAATCCCATCGGAACAAAGACTTTGAAGAGAGGGAGTAGTAGAGTTGGGAAAGATTTTTTTTTTTTTAAGAGCTCATCTGGCGACTGTCTACATGGGCATTAGTCGCCGTATTAAAACTGGCCTAGTTCTAGGCTACCTTAAAATAAAATTAGAGAAAAAAAAACACCCTAAAAATGGAGAAAGGAAGCAAGCTGGTGCGTCGGGGAGAGGTCCCCCCGGCGCAGGAGCGTGCAACCAAAGGGAAACAAAACAAAAAAAAAACAAAATAAAACAAACCCTGCTTAAATAATAGGGAGAAGGCCGGCCTCCCCAAAAAAGTCAACAAGTCCACCAGTCGATGTGCACGCACTCATCCCGAGTACAAGGGACAGGCGGTAGCGACCCCGCCCATCCCGGTACCGGGACAGGTGTCGTGCGCGAAGATCACCCAGACTGGGACATTCAACAAGAATGTGCCGAACAGTCTGGGGGACGACGCAGTCGTTGCAATAGGGCGCATGCGAGCGCTCCATCAAATAGCGATGCGTCACACAAGTGTGCCCGATTCGGAGACGACAGAAAGCAACCTGAAACGGCCACGGAAATGGGGGATAGCTCCATGGGAACAGTCGCGGCACAATGGCACGCAGCTTTAAGTTCCCTTCGAGCGTATCCCATCTTCTTTGCCAAGCAGTCCGAAGAGCTGCCTGTATTCCTGCCATGTAGTCGGTGTGAGGAAGAGCGAAACGCTGGTCCGGTCGCAGAGTCCTCGCGGACTCTTTGGTGCCATCCACTGGCCAGTCAAGTGTGAGACTGCCCTTAGGCAGAGCGTGACGGATATCGCGAACCAGGAGATGCGGATATTCCAATGCCCCGAGAGCACTCAGGGCGCTTTGGGAGTCGATATAGATCACAATCCGGTCTCCGAACCGGGCACGTCGCGTGATCTCCCGTACCGAGTGGTGTATTGCCACCAGCTCGGCCGTGAAGACAGACGCAGCGCCTGGTAGAGCCCCGCTGACTTCAAACAGAGGGGATACGGCGTGGAAGCACACCCCCCTCTTGGGACTTGGAGCCATCCGTATACACTGGCACGGTTCCAGCGTGACACGATGTGTGCTCCAAAAAGGTCGAACGCAATACTCTCGGCGCAGTACAAGCTTTGGGGGCAGAGGCGTGGCGACAAATAGCCATATGTGGTACCCTCTAGGGTGGCGTCCTGGGCAGAACCAGGGGCACCACCGGCTCGAGAGCTATATCTACCTCTCGAAGGAGTTTCCTGGCCCTAAACCCAAAGGGCTTAGGGTATGGCTGGCATCTCTCGGCAGCATAGGCACCATCGAGATCAGCTGCAGATGCAGTGAGAGCTGTTGGCGACTGAGGGAGGCGCCAGGCTCGCGCGTACAGGCGAGTGATGCACTGCACGCGGCGCAGAGCGAGTGGCATCTCCCCAGCATCGACCAACAGGCTCTCAATGGGAGAAGTGCGGAAGGCACCGGTCGCAAGGCGAAGGCCGGTGTGGTGGATCAAATCCACCTTCCGCAATAAACGCTCGGCTGCGGATCCATAAAACTCGCATCCGTAGTCGAGCTTCGAGCGAACAAAGGATCGATAAAAAAGTAAGGCAGTAGCCCTATCAGCGCCCCAAGCGCTGAACGTCACGGAACGGAGAATGTCCATGGCGCGGGTACAAGAGACCCTAAGGCTGCGAATATGAGCCTCCCAGGTGAGGCGTCGGTCGAATACAAAACCAAGGAAACGGTGCGACTCAACCACATCCAGGCGCACCCCATTAAGAAACAAATCTGGGTCGGGGTGAAGCCGTGGATGGCGGCAGAAGTGCACCACCTTAGTCTTGGCCAAAGAAAACCGAAACCTGTGCGCTTCGGCATAGCGAGAGACGCGGTTCAATGCCTGTTGGAGTCGACGCTCCAGAGTTGGCATCTGGGCCGCGCCAAAAGAGATCGAAAGGTCGTCCACGTAGAGCGTAGCGAGAACATCTTCCGGCAGCACCGAGGTGATGCCGTTGATGCTCAGGGCAACGAGTGTGACACTGAGGACACTTCCCTGCGGGACAACCTCTTCCTGCTCCTTTGGGCCGGAGGGGGCTCCCCCCACCCGTACGCGGAATCGACGATCTCGCAACAAATTCAGATATAAACATTGGGAGGCGTCCCCTCGCCCCCATCATGTGGAGAGTCTCCATGATACCATATCGCCATGCGGTATCATAGGCCTTCTCCAGATCGAAAAACACCGTGGCGTAGTGCTGTCTAGGAAGGAAAGCCTCGCAGACGGCATTTTCCAGTCGGAGCAGAGCATCCAAAGTGGAGTGGAACTTGCAGAAGACGCACTGTGCGGAAGACAGATGGCCTCCGCTGTCCAGGAAAAAGGCTAATCTAACATTTACTAATTTCTCCATCAACTTGCACACGCAAGAGGTTAGAGAGATTGGACGGAACCGGTCGGAGTAGAGTGATCTCTCCCCGGTTTGCGAAAGGCGAGCACAGTAGCGATTCGCCAGGAGTCTGGGAGAAGACCTTCCACCCAGATCCTGTTGAAAAAATCTAAGAGAAAGGCCATGCCTCGCTCACCCAGGTGTCGAAGCATGACGTACGGGACATCGTCCGGACCATGGGCGGTGTCCGCGCACAAAGCAAGAGCGGAACGCAACTCACTCACAGTAAACTTGTCGTTGAAGAGTTCTCCGCCTCTGGAGGTAAAGTCCAGCCGGCGGCCTTCCGCGACATCACGACGTGCATTGAATGCTGGCGGAGCAGCATCACGGCTAGAGAATGCGGAAAAAGCGGTCGCTAAGGATTCCGCCACGGACGCGGGGTCCGAGATTGCGGTCCCATTCTCCTGGAGAACGGGAGGGGGGTCCTACGAGAACTTGCCCCGAATCCTTTTGACTCGCTTCCACACATCTGCCAGAGGGGTCTTCCCGTTAACTGAAGAGAAGAATAGGAAGATCGAATTAGAGATCGACAAGACGAAGTCCAGCGTCAGCACGGCACTCAAAGAACGGAACAGAGAAGCTCATTCTGAGCCAGCTTCTGGTGGTCACACTGAAAATTAGCACCTTTTGTATTGAGGATCTCTCATACATCTCCCTTTAGAGAAACCCCCTATCTGTGTTTGCAACAAAAACCAGAGATAGTCCTCGCCATTGCGGAATACCCAAAGTGAACACTCCCCCCCCCCCCCAGTTGTCAAAGGATTCACTTTTTGCTCATCACTAGGCAGTGCGAAGCATCTCAAGATTAACCCCAAGATTGTGAAAAGCATACCTTCATACCTTCACGGTCCCGTTGTATAAATCATCTGACTAAGACAACGTGTTAAATGCCATCCGTCGCCCTCACCGAAATCACCGATTGCTCCAAGTCCGTCTCCTCGTCAGACAAAGGGCTGGGCGTCTGAGAACACGCTCACGCGTCTAACCGCAAAAACACTTTTCCGTCTACATAAGATCCAAGGCCAAGGTCATTCTTCAGCCTGATTCACGTGTGGTTTTTTAAAGGTAAATAAATTCTTATTTTTTTGTGTCAATTAGCGTCCAATATTAAAGTGAGCTTGGGGGTCAACCATTACTTTATATTCATTTGGTTTAAATTAGTAATTCTAACAGACTCGTTTATTCATAGCTGTATAATTCGTTTTAAGATTTCACTTTTTTATGTTGTAATTAAAGATATATTTTTTTAGAAGTATTTAATTCAATCCTCGAAAGGCTGCACATGGCACTGGAAATCCTCAAAGATTAAATAACGTAAAATAATATAGCACTCTTAGAGAAAACGTAATCAAGGAGTTATTCAAGTACGTAAGAAACCTACGTACACCTCCACTCGGCCCCTACGACATAAATATTTGGTGTCAGGTTTTATGGGTATTGAAAGAACTCAGTATAGTTGTTCGTCTTGCTTTTCCTTCAGTAATAATAAATTTTTGCCTAGCGTTCAAGGAAAAGTTAAGCATAATATGAGGATCAGGTCCGTCTATAAATTTGTGGTTAAGTGTCGGTGATTAGCCGGTTAATGTTATTAATTATTTTGGGGGGAGTGGTATTCCAATTAGCAGAAAGTGTTGTGATAAGGGTGAGTTAGGCAGCGCGCTACTTGTTCGAGGTTGCATAAGTACCTTTAGCATATCGGTGAATTTTTGGACGAACCGACAGAGGTAAAATGGAATCGTTTGACAGATTCCACCAACAAGCCCAAGCTTTGGGACTAAGAGGCAAGGAACTAGTTGCCTACGTCCAGGAACAAGACAAACGAATGCAAGCGGAAAGAGAATGGCGCAAGCAGAAAGGGAAGCAGAAGGAAGAAAATTACAAAGGGAAGCAGAAGAGAGAGAACGAGTACGCGCTCATGAAAGGAAAATGAGCAAGGATCAGGCGGAAGCCAATTCCGTTGGATCCCGAGCTGGGGCTACACAGATAGTTACGATGAAACTCCCAGCTTATAAAGACAACGAAGACCTGTGTTCGTGCCCGACACACTTCGAGAAGATATTAGAGTTGAATCACTGGGACATAGAAACAGCGGGGATCGCCAGATTAGTGCCTCTGCTTAATACCCGGCTCCGTGACATATTCATCTCGTTACCATCCGAGGCTTCCGTGGATTCCACCACTTGCAAACACTAGCTACTGGCCGCCATCAATCTAAACCCAGAGGAGTATCGGGTGAAGTTTAGACAGGCTAGAATTCAGCCAGGTCAAACATACAAACAATTTGGATTTATCATCAGAGGGCATCTCCAATTCTGTCTAGAGTCAGAACAAGAGGGGAATGAGTTCGACTTCCTCGCCGACTTCATGCTGAAGGACCAATTGCTATGTACCCTCCCCCCCCCAGAGATACGCGCATTCGTCAAGGACAGGTGAGCCGCTATATTCAAGGACTGCGTGGAGGAAGCAGATCTGCAGGCTTCCAACCATAGATTATACCCTCGAGAGTTCAGAAAGAACTAGCCATTGTCTCCCAAGAAAGGTGGGTATCCCCAGAAACCCTTTTCTCCAAAGAAAGGGGGTTATCCCCAGAAACACCCACAAAATAACCCTCCTAAGTTTGTCAAGAACTCCGGACACCCCCATAACCTGTTTTAATTGTGGCACCCCAGGTCACATTAGCTATAATTGCCCCCAAAATTCGAGTCTTAGGTCGTCCTCGAGCTGGCAGGTACATAACCTCACTGCAACGCTTAACCAAGAACCTCATAATCTCGCGCCTCCTTTGACCACATCAAATTCCCCTGACCAACAGGTGAACTTTGTGTTCAACAAGAGTTTTCCGGAAGGACTAAAGTTCGAGACTGGGTCCGTAAATGGTCGCCGTCTCAACCTTGTTACGCGATACAGGGTGCACCTGTATCGTGGTATCAAATAAATTGCTCCCTCCTGTCAGCCCCCAGCACCAGAAGTTCGTGGTCGTCCAGGATTTCTTGGGTAAACCAAACAAGTTGCCCGTCGTCAGATGCCACATTCAGTCGCAGTATTTCACTGGCTGGACCGAGGTAGTGGCAGCGCCTATTAGATTCTGTTCAGTCTTAATAGGCCAGAACGCGCAACTCTCCCCAAATCCGGTGGCTCAGCTCGTAGTCACCCGGATGCCCACAACTAAGAGGTCCACGGTCCTGACCCGTTTATCTCCTCGTGAGAACGACGTAGACGAAGAGCTTAGTTCCCAAGCCTTTGATACTGCCCCGAAAGTAGGTCCGACCCTCCCACCCCTGGATGGGAAGGCAGCGAAAAAGGAAAAAGAAACCGAAGAAAGGAGAAGACTGATGGACAGAAAAATAGAAGAATATAGATAGAGAAGTAGAAGAAAGAATACAGATAAAGATAAGAAGAATACAAACGAAAATAGAAGCGGAAGAAGAATACAGATGGAAAGAAAACTAGCACTAGCGGAAAGAGAGAAAAGAATGTTCGCACATGAAAGGGCATCGAGCAGGGATCAGGTGGAAATCCAGGCCGTTGTATCCCGGCATAGAGCTGAGAAAGTACTTATGATGAAAACCCAGCCAAATGGGGTGACGATGGATAAAGGAAGTAGGGACGCGGTACACCTATGTAAATCCAGTCAGATGGTAGAGTCGGATAATGAGTATCCCCTACACTTAGTAGCCTTTCCCCAGACCGAAACGTCCACTGAGTTACATTTAAACCCCCAATTCGCCATGATAGCCGCACCCATTAAAGATCTCTTAAAGGAACTTTCCCCCGACCCCATTGGAGGAAATCCAAACGCGATCTCCCAGTTTAGCTTGGTAAATGATGACGATGGGACTCCTTTTCCCATCACTTATGCAACCATGAAACAGACCGCCCTAGCCATAAGTTGGAGAGTAAAGTTAGTCAGTTGCCAAAAAAAAGGTATTACAAATACGTTGGAATTCCATCACGTTTTTGACATACTTGGGTAGACAAAATAACCAGAACGACCGACTCATGCGCTGTAAAGTATTGGTCATCGAGCACCACTTTAATATTAATTATATAAAAGGTGCCGATAAGATAAAGCCTATGTATAACCTGAGCCAAAACCCCATCGAAGGTTATTTCATCTCCCGTTAATCTCAAAAGCATTCTTTTTTGTTGCTTGTGTTTTGTGTATATATTTAATGTCTTAAGATTTAGATGTGTAAGGAAGTAACTGTCTAGATACCACTTAAGAGCCAGGCTCATTTTTTGTGTGTAATCAATGATTTGTTTTTTGTTGCTATTCTGTTAAATTGGGTGTTGTGAGACGTACCCAGTAGGCTCACGAGGCCTATGTCGATCACATGCCTTTGTACGCGCGCGCGTGTGCGCCTGAGATCAAAGAAACTTAAGTTAATAGGATGGTTGACCCAGTTAACGGTGAGAATCAGTATTATGTTCTAAGACATTTAATTTTGTTTTTGTCGGTTGTTTGTTTGTTTTTGTCGGTTGTTTGTTTGTTTGTTTTTTCCACTGGAGTTCCCCCCTCCCATTAACCTCTTCGAAGGGAGGAATGTAGGGAAATCGAAACCCACCATAATAACAGATGCCTCGTTCGGGTACCACAACGTCCTGGCGCTAGGCAGTGTAACCCGATTACTTACCCCCCCCCCCTCTCCCCTCGACCCGATGGCCGCCAGACGCCTCCTCAAACCACGAGAAGTACGAATCAACAGATTTATGTGCCAGCGAGCCTAAGAATACGAAGGGGAGGAGACCAGGTGCAATAACAATGTTTAAACAGGCACTATTTCCTCTAAGAATTGGGATAGAGTTTCGTGTAGTAGACGAAGTTATAGGAGCTGCGACCAAAAGCCAGAAGATGCTTTTAGGGCTAAGTGAAAGACGCTCGGAGAAGAGTCGTTAGAGGAACGAGGTAAAACATAAGCCCTCATTCTCCCCTTCCCCTACCCCCAGGGGGTCGGTGAAGTATATAGGCGGATAACTGGAGAAGAACAGGAAGATCGAGTTAGAGATCGGCACGATGAAGTCCGGCGTCAGCACGGCACTCAAAGAAAGGAACAGAGAAGAAGCTCCTTCTGAGCCAGTTCCTAGTGGTCACACCGAAAATTAGCACCTTTTGTATTGAGGATCACTCTCATACATCTCTCGTTAGAGAAACCCCCTATCTGTGTTTGCAACAAAAACCAGAGATAGTCCTCGACATTGAGGAATACCCAAAGTGAACTCCCTCAAACCCTCTCAGTCGTCAAAGGATTCACATTTTGCTCATCACTCGGCAGTGCGAAGCATCTCAAGATTAACCCCAAGATTGGAAAAAGCATACCTTCACGCTCCCGTTGTATAAATCATGACTAAGATAACATGCTTAACGCCATCCGTCGCCCTCACCGAAATCACCGATTGCTCCAAGTCCGTCTCCTCGTCAGACAAAGGGCTGGGCGTCTGAGAACACGCTCACGGGTCTAACCGCAAAAACACTTTTCCGTCTACATAAGATCCAAGGCCAAGGTCATTCTTCAGCCGGATTCACGTGGGGTTTTTTTAAAGGTAAAGAAATTCAATTATTTTTTGTGTCAATTAGCGTCCAATATTAAATTGAGCTTGGGGGTCAACCATAATTTATATTCATTTAGTTTAAATTAGTAATTATACCAGACTCGTTTATTCATAGCTGCATAGTTTTTTTAAGATTTCACTTTTTTATGTTGTAATTAAAGATATATATTTTTTAGAAGTATGTAATTCAATCCTCGAAAGGCTGCACATGACACTGGAAATCCTCAAAGATTAAATAACGTAAAATAATATAGCACTCTTAGAGAAAACGTAATCAAGGAATTATTCAAGTACGTGAACAAACCTACGTACCACCACCCGGCCCTTACAATAACACGACAGACCAACTTCCAATGTCATAGAGTTGCAAGAGAATCTGGCAGAGTGCTTCCAAATTGCCTTCCAACACGCCGACGTTAGCCGTTCCCAGTATAAGACTTATTTTGATCTCAAATCTCAAGACCGTCAGTTTAAAGCCGTTCGATGAAGTTCTGGTACTCATGCCTAGTGATACCAGCAAACTTCTCGTAGCGTGGAATGGCCCTTATAAGGTACTTGAGAGGCGTGGTAAAGTAGATTATCTTATTGAGGTTCCTCGGGGACCCCAACTTTATCACGCTAACCTGTTAAAAAGGTATCGCCGCAGGGACCAGGTGTAGCGATTGGAAGTTTTGGACGAAATTGCCACACTTGAAGAACTTACGGCTCATGGAAGAGATAAATGAAGCATCATCGAGGAAGGAGACACTGATTACTCTCGACGGCCATTAACACCTGATGGTATGATCGACTCTCCTTCATCCGACCGCCACGAGTTTGGAACACTGCACCAGGATCAGCTATCACAGCTACAGGAACTTATGGGTAGGTACCGCGATGTTCTTTCCAATGAACCCGGATGTACCTCCACCCTTTTCCATGACATTAATTCAATGACCACCGACCGGGTACAGGCTAAAAGGTATCCCGTACCTATTCACCTCAAGCCCCTGTCATCATGGTCAAGAAAGCTGATGGTTCTTATAGGATGGCTATCGACTTCCGTCAGCTCAATTCTATTAGTGTGTTTCACGCCGAACTCACCTGCAGCATGGAGGAAAATGTTCATAAGTTTTCGGGCGCCAAATACTTCAGCGAACTTAATCTCTGTAAGGGTTATTATCAAGTTCCTCTTTCTGATAATCCTAAAAGTCTAACCGCCTTTCCCACTCACTTAGGCCTAATGGAATCCGTCGCATGCCCTTCGGATTAGTCACTGCCTGTGCTACCTACATCCGCTTGATGAGACTCGTGTTAGCCGGTCTAGCCAAGGTATGCTTCTACTTCGACATCTTCGTATATTCTGTGCACTGGGATGATCACCTTGGAGCCATCAATCGCGTGTTTGAACGCCTTCGAGAACATCATCAGACCGTCAAACCATCCAAATGTCGGTTCGGATCTAGTTCGATCCAATATCTCGGTTTCGTTCTCGATGGAAACTCCCTACGACCCCAGCATGACAAGATCAAAGCTATTACCAGCATACCTCCTGCCACGAAACCGGTCCTACGGCTGCCGAATCCCCATATGACCTTCGTCCTAAGATTTTTTTTTTTTTATAGAGCCCATCTGGCAACTATTCGTCCTAAGAACCGATGCTTCTCTTCATGGACTGGGAGCTGTCCTCCTACAATACCAAGAGGATATCCCCATCCTGGAACGTGATAAGAGGTACTCGACCATCGAGAGAGAATGTCTGGCCATCGTATTTTCCATCACCAGGTAATACCCCCGAATGCGTGACCGATGTCACGTACGCTCCTCTGGCGAGCTCATATAAATAGGGGCCCCCATCTCTACTCGAAAGAGAACCGTTCTGGACATTGTTCAGCGAGGACCGCCTGCCATTATACCCTGCCAGCTTTGACGCTGATTCCTTTTGCTGCTGCAACGATTTTTGCTGTCTCCAGATTCGTACTGCATTAGTTCTCCGTTGGGAACCCGATTACCGTGGGCTAGTTAAGGGTATCCCTCGTCACTCTACCACCTCCGCCTTTGGGTACTCCGCCATCTCGCCACCTCCACCCTTGGATACTTGGCCATCGAGTCTTCAGTCACCCGTGGATCCGTCGTCATCTAGACCTCATTCACCCTCTAAATCGCGTCGCCCGTGGGTCCTGCGTCATCTCGATCATCGACTCCACCTGTTGGTCCCTGGTCATCTCAATTGTCACCACCCGTGTTCTTCGTCCCTTTGGATTTCTGTCACCTGGGTGTCGCTCCACTGCTTTCGTATCGGTATTTGGAATATTTCTTTCGTCTTACGCCTTTTAATTTCTTAAGTGCTCGTGTTGAGAATCATTGCTTTTGTGTGAAGGACGAAGGACGGGGGGAGGTATTCTTTTTATACCTCTTACCCAAGTAGTGTAGTTAATTATTTTTAACGACGCGTGTCGTTTCGGCGTAAAGTGCGTATTTTTATAATATCCCTTATTATACGCGGATTTTATTTAATAACTACGTGTTGTCGTTAGATGGTTTCGAAGTTTGTGACTTCTTATTATTTTTGTTACCCTCTTTTACTCCATTGACAGGTTAGTTTTTCTTTTTGTAAATAATACGGTTGAATTTTCCTGTGTATTTATTTTACCCTTGCGGATGTTTGAGCACCGTCCTGGTAACCTTTTTGGTAACCTTTGCCCTCACAGTTGGCGAGCACGGCGGACAAACAGTTCCCCATCGCCATTCCAAAGGTTTGGTGATAAAATTTTCCATTAAAGGTAAATTTGCAGTTGTTGATACAAAGAGCAATGAAGCCCCAGTTGCTTGGATGCGATATGTTGATGACATTCTTTGTTTGGCCTAATAATTTAAATATGAATACATTTCTAACTAAAATTAACAATTTACTGCCCTCGATTAAATTTACATTAGAAGTTGAAAAAGATCGCACACTCCACTTCTTAGATATTTTAATTCATCGGACAAACCACTGTTTCAAATAGGAATTATATAGAAAACCCACATCCATAGATTCTTATATACATTTATATTTAAGTCACCAAAATAGCAAACCGTGTTTTTTTCCTCCATGTTTTTACGCGTCCTTAGAATAGCCTCACCAGAATATCTAGACAAAGAAGTTGATAGAATATATAACATAGGGTTAAAATTTTGCTACCCTTTGTACTTTTTTGACAATTGCTATAAGTACGCCAAGCGATCCTGTTATCAAATTAAATTTAATAACTCAAAAATTCAGACCAAAGACATATTAGTTTTACCCTATAACCAAATTTTCAATAAAATACCTAGTCTACTCAGGCCTCTGAACATAAATGTAATATTCAAGTATGAGACTACAATTTATCGCATCCGGGTCAAAAATTCGCCCCCGCGACCAGGCAGTTTATTCGATAGGTTGCAACAATGGGGAAAAATATTCTTATGGGCAAACCGGGAAAGAATTAGAAGTTCGTGTAAAACAACATCAAATCAATATACCTAACCAAAGCGAACAATCTGCTCTTTCATTACATATGTATAACTACAATCACATTATCAAGTGGAATAGTGCAAAATCGGTCATTATAGGAAGCAATTATTTTTCGAGAAATATTTTGAGGTGTAAATCCATTAACACGTGCCAAACTTCAACATTAGGCCCGATTTGTTTACGCTCGTCCCGATCATTACATCATATCTAAAAACACAAATAAATATGTTTCAGGATAATGTACCCGTCTTTTGTTATTCCTTGAAAAGCTCTTTGCTAATAAGAGACGAAAGCACTCGGAATCGTCGTGTTTTTTCACTTTTCCTTTATAGGCGTTTCTTCATAATTTGACTCACGTGCCTATGCGAGCTTTTTCTCACAAACAATATATATATATATATATATATATATATATATATATATATATATATATATATATATATGTATATATATGCCTTTGTATTATTTTGCACCCTATTGCACTTATATTTGGGTCTAACCAGGCGGGGATAACGAATACTTTAGGAACAGATGTTTAATGTATTATTGTTTTGATAATCGATGAAAATTTGTCATCTGATTTGTAATTTATTTTTATAAGAATGCAGATAACCCGCAGGAAAAGGAAATCTTTAATTTCAAACGCTTTCACGTTTATTTAAACAAGGCCTTATTAGATGATTAAGCAGCAGGAAAAATGTGTTGACCGTACTAGTTTCATCATGCCAGTCGTTTTCCCCTTCGCATAATCCATCCCCTCCTTTTTATATTGAAAATTGTACTCCCAATGGAGTGAGACACTTTTCTGATTCTTCAAAATATAAACTAAAATCAATTATGAAATTATTATTCAAATACTCAAAAAAATCCCCCTCTTAAATTATAGATGATGATGATACCCTGCAGAAACGGCGTCTCTTATGGGTGGTTCCGTAACGGCGGGTAAAAGACTCCCAATTGCATCTGGTAAACTATTTTGAGGCCATGGCCGAGACGCGAAAGGATTGCTCATTAACGTTCTTTTCTAAAGATGGACTCAAACAAAGGAATGATTGAAAATTGAGTTCTCCCGTTTGTCCTTTTCTCTGTTTATACCCACTCTATTTATCTCCTTGTTTCATCTTCAAAGTTTTGTCCATAATGATTATTCATGAACCGGTTGGTAGTGTTATCTTCAACATTGTCACCGTATTTTTGGACAATAAAAAATTATGTGGTTTCTAAGCTATAGTGATTGAGATTAATTATCTAAGGTATCGTTCAAAATACCAGGACGCCTGTATTTCTATCACAATATCTTCCCTAACTTTTGCTAGAGGTTACTTTTTAAATAAACGACATCACCATCATCATCATCACTTCACTAACTCTATAATTTAAGAAGGGGATTATTTTTAGTATTTGAATAATAATTTCATCTTAGTTTGGTTATGACTTATGTTTATTTTATCAAAGTTATTTCTAATAATTCTTTTAAAATATCAAAATGGTGAAGTTCAGAAATAAATATAAGTATCAAAATTTTGTGAAATTTTTAAAAGCCAAAGAATTACAAATGGTGAAGTTCAGAAAATTTATTTCTATATATCTTCTATAACTCTATATTTTAGTAACGTGATATTTTAAAAGGGGAAAAATAGTTTAGAGTTCCTTTTTTAAAATTATTATAATTGGCGAAGTTCATAAAATTTATAAAAATTTAACCATGGCTGGTTTTTTTTAGATTTTTAATTTTAATCTTAGTAGCGAAGCGCAAGCTCTCCCCGAACCGTAAAGTGGCGAAGCCATTGCCTGGTCCGCCTATTAGTAGGCTAAATAGAAAAATACAAAAAAGCATGCGAACTTGGGACACAATTGGATGAGCCGCTCCAGCAGCTACGAAAAATGTGCCAACTGCAAAAATATGCCACAGGGGTAAAGGAATGGCCTTCCAACTCATAAAGGGAATATTAAAGAAAGAAATCTGCCAAAAAGAGAGAATGAAAAGAACGACAGCCTACGCGCAAGTATCAAAAGCCGCATTCTCTTAATACGGGGCTAAAAAATACCTCGATGTAGACAGCGAGCTAACTAGCAAAGCAACACGTGCATTAGGTATACACACGCGAGGAACCTCATGAGCCCCCCTATATTAGCTAAGGAACTCAATGCGATGCTCGGAGCAAAATGAATCAGCGAAATGGTTTTCCCAGATAACTCAGATTCCGAAGACACTCTGCAAATGCAATAGGTTCCACAGTCGGCCCCGACCAACAAGAATGAAGCACCAACAAAGACATAACACCCAGACCAAACGGCAGTGACAAGTAATGTAGCCAAAATTCCCAAAAGGACAGCCCCTCGAATTGAGGCAAAAATAGATAGACAAAGAACTAAAATATTAGGTTGAGGAATAAGTTCTTGCAGGGGTTTTTTAATGTGTTGATTTAAGCTTTGTTGACGTGATTTGTGTACATATTAAGAAACAATAATAAATAATGAGAGCAAAATTTGCAAAAGGTTAGGCTACGTCTCTTAACAGTGTAGACTATTAGGCTTTTGCTTAGGCTACGTCTTGAAGTTAATAATAAGTTATTGCAGTTAATTTAAAAGTTGTGTTAATTAACTTTTGTTCTGTGCCCTCAAAATGGAATGTCAAGTTGAAAGAAAGGCGCATTTTCGATACTTGTTGTTACTCATTTTAAATCGAGACGGGAACAATGCAAACGCAGTCAAAGCTCGGAGAAAATGCTTTATCAGAAAGGACAGCTCAATGGTGGTTTTCACGTTTCAAAAACGGGCATTTCAATTTTAATGACGAAGAACGTTCTGGTCACCCCATTAAGTTGGATGAAGATCGATTGAACGACCTTCTTCATGAAAATCCTCGTCAATCGACTAGATAATTGGCTGTACAATTGGCGTGTGACCAGAAAACTGTAGTGAATCACCTTCATTCGATGGGGAAAGTTCAAAAACTCGGTGCATGGGTTCCGCACGTTTTGAGCGAAAGCAACAAACTTCAACACTCTACGATTGCCGCAGGTTTGCTTGCTCGTCACAAGGCTACTCGTGGATATAAGGGCAGATTTTTTCACCTCATAATCACTGGCGACGAAAAGTGGTGTGTTTATGTCAACATGAAACATCGAAAACAATGGCTTAGCCCCAATAAAAAAACACTTCCGCGATTAAAGCAAGGACTTCATCCACGAAAGACGATGCTGTATGTGTGGCGGGATTGTGAAGGCATCATTCTTTATGAGCTCCTTGCGAACAAAGAGATTGTCAATGCAGAACTCTACGTTCAACAAATGTATCGACTCGCTGAAGCTATTCGTGAAAAGCGACCGCATCGACATTATGAAGTCCTTCTGCAACACGACAATGCTCCTCCTCACATTGCCAATATGACAAAAGACGCCATCCAAACGCTTAATTGGGAAATCCTGTCGCATCCTCCATATTCGCCAGACTTGGCTCCATCGGATTTTTATCTGTTCCGATCGCTCTCCAACAATTTGCGCGGCGTTTCGTTCAATACTGATGTGGAATTAAGAACCTGGTCAGACGAATTCTTCGAGTCAAAATCCAGAGATTTCTATTGCAGAGGCATCGAAAAACTAGTTGAACGTTGGAAAGAAGTCGTAAATAACAACTGAGAATACATTATGATTAAATTGCATATTGTTATCAATTAAAAATGAAGTTTTTCTAAAATTGTTAATGGTAATGAATAAATTTGATAAAACCGCAAGAACTTATTCCTCAACCCAATAGGACACCAAAGAAAATTGAAAATAAAGGCACCACTAGTGACATAGAAACGGAAAGCTCGGATAAATAAGAACACAAATAAGTGCAAACAACAGAAGGAAAGAAAGTCGGTCGAACGTAAATTTGACGGGGAGGAACAACATTAGAATCTACGCCAGCGACCTTGCACTGTTCCCAAAGAACAAATACTAAGCCCTCAGAACTCTATGAAGAAAGCAGAATTCCTCGGTCACGTAGACCTCTACGAAGACACTTGTGTAACACTGAAACGAATACAAGAAGAAAAAACATAGTTCTGAACAACTTAATAAGAAAACCTACTCAGACCTCTAACAACCATAAATTACTTACTTGCTTAAGGTAGTCCATCGGGTCTGATGATGACATTCTGTCTCTTACTCCCATATAAGTTTTCTCCGGTGACTACAGGTCAATCCTGGATAAACATCGCCTGCCACAGGTAGGACATTGAAAATTTGGGGGAGATTGGGATGATGGCTCTTGGTCTCGCACGCCGGCGAGTACGCTTCTAATGTTGATGGTCTCGTCGGGTGTCTTCAAGAAGATTCACTCCCTCATGGATAAGTCGTCTCAAATTCACCCTGTTTGAAGTTGATTGCTCCAGGTTTAAAGGGTCAACCATACATTTCTTCAGCGTTTTCTTGATGATAACTTTGAATCTGAGCTTGGGACCACCCTCTGGCCTCCTTCCATCATGGAGCTGACCATACAGCACTCTGCGGGGAAGTCTTTCTTCAGGCATGCGTATGACGTGACACAGCCTTCCTAGGTGGTGCTTAGCAATGATTGCCTCGATGTTGGTGCTTTTGGGTTTCTCCAGTATCGAGACTTGTGGTATTCTGTCTTACCATGTGATACCAAGGATCTTTCGTAGGTATCTTATATGGAACGACTCTAAAGGCTTTACGTTTCTCCTGTATGTCATCAATGATTCACAGCCAAAGAGGACGGTCATCTTATGCTTAATTTCAAGTCTTTATTTTGATAGACTTATGGGGGGAGGGCATATCCTTATTATCCCTTTTATTTATTTATCAATATTATTCTTGCTTTTCGCTTGGTTTCCGTAATCTGGTTGAGTTTGTCCTTAATCTTCGTTTTCTTTCTTGATTCATCTTTATTTTCTTCCATTTATCTTGTGGTGCTGATTTCTTTGAGCTTCTTGATTCTTGTTGAGTTGGTCCTTCCATTTATTTTGACTTGCTGATTTCTTGGTGCTTCTTGTTGAGTTAGTCCTTCAAGCGTTTTCTTCCGTTTTCTTTCTTGAGAGATCTTCATAAAAGTTTTTGGACTGTTGAGTTTCGAACGCGGTACCTCTTGATTTAAATGCCAATACTCTAGCCATACGATTGGCCTTAGTCCTTGTTGGTAAGTTTATCGGCCATTTATATTATCGAGTTGGAAGGAATTTTTCTTTTTCATACATTTTCGCACCCCTACACAGGTCCCTTTCTAGAAAGCGGAGCGAATTTGAGGATTGGGGAGAGACTAGTCTTGGATTTCTTAATCGAGGAGCTAGCCATACGAATGGCCTTAGTCCGTTTTGGGTTGGTAAGTTTATTGGCCATTTATATTATCGAGTTAGAAGGAATTTCTCTCATACATTTTCGCACCCCTACAGACTCTTGTAGAGAGATAACCGAAGGATTCTGCTGCTTGTACAATGCGGTGTTCTATTTCATCATCCAAATGCGTGTCACTGGAGAGGTAGCGACCAAGCCACTTAAAAGATGGAACGTTTGCGAGATTCTCACCAACAATTTGAAACACTGAGGGATTAGGAGGCGCTTCACCAGACCACTGTGTGAGTATTTCTGTTTTCTTTATATTTACAAGGCCTAATGTGGTGTATATATCCATAGCAGTTGTTAAGACATATTGCAGTGCCTCTGGTGAGTTATCCACCAGAGGAAAGGCGTCTGCATACTGTAGGTCCAGAATGTGGTCTATTGAGAGCTTGGTTCTTGCCTGAAACTTCCTAATGTTAAAAAGGCTGCCATTCAGTCTGAAATTGATAGTTATTCCGCTTATTTCACGGACAGTACAGTGAAGTAGTGTAGTGACGCATACTAGGTCCATGTTGAATACTGGAACCGTCACATGCCCTTGTCTGACCCCAGAGTTAACAGCGAAAGGGGTTGAATCCAGACTACACATTGTAACTTTGGCATATATACAATCGTGGACTGTCTTACAATCATTACGGACTTTGGTGGTTAGTCAGGAATACGCATAACCTCCCAGAGAGTTTTCCTGTTTACAGTGCAAAGGCCTTCGTGACGTCAATGAAAACCATAAACAGATCTTTATGTTGCTCTCTAGACTTTTTTTCCGTTACTGGGCTATGAAAATCATGGCAACTGTACCTCGATCCTTGCGAAAGCCACATTGCGATTCCGGAAGTAAATTTTCTGTGATCAAGGATGTTAGCCTCTGCAACATAATTTTAGAGAGAACTTTCTCGGCAACAGAAAGTATTGATATACCTCTGCTGTTGCCACAAATATTTTTATATTATGATATTAGTATCCTTCCACTGTTGTGGCACTTGCTCCTTGTCACAGGCCTCCAGAATAAATTTGTAGCTGTTATGTTTAAACAAGTACATCGAAGAACAAAAGGAGGTAGAGACAAAGTCCAGAGAGTTCTGGAATGAAGTTTTCTCCATTATGTATACCGGAAGACAACGAAGACTTCGACCTGGGGTTTGAAGGTCAAGTTACAGACGAGCTAAATCAGTTTATCGACCGCACATCTCAGAAAAGAGAAATGGTGGAACATGGACAGACAATAACCACAGAGGAGTTTGTCGAAATTTTAAAAACCTTCAAACAAAGGGGACCATGCTGGTCGGGGGCAGAGACGCACACCGACCAAAATTTGCCCAATGGAACGGTCGATCTCCACGAGCTACATCTCCCAACTGAGCAGCCAGAGAGGTAAGGCCTAGGCGGGAATTCCCTTACTAGATCGTACTAATCATCTACAGGAAGGCAAAGATCTGAAGATCTGTTGTGGCAGAAACAGACCTTTAGTTAGCCTGGTAGCCAACAAGTCATTAAAGCCTTCACACTATAACCAGCACAGCCTTATGTACCCGAGAACGGCCGCGGGGAGGTGGTCAGTCTTATATGCAGGGAAGGGATTATTGGGTGAAAACCGATCTTTCCATTATTCGCTTTCCAACGCCCAGGACCCCAAGTCTTGCCTATCTTCTGACTGACACGGCGTGGGATAGCTAGTCAGGTCATTAAACCTAATCAAAGGGTTGAGAGGATAATCATAAAAAAGGGTTGAGAAGGAGCGAGGAGGAAGCGCACCAACAACTTCAAGCTAGGATATAGAGGTCAAGTCAACCCAGTGACGGGGCTTCCCTAATTTGCACTCAGGATGGGATGACGTCCAACTCCTCCAGGTACCAAGTGTAACAAGCTACACAGGTACACCCCCTTGCTAGAGTGACAGGAATAAGGTCAGCCCTCTGGGCTGCCTTTCAAAGAAGGTGGTAGACTAAAGTTGCGTATCATCGCGTCGCGAGTGTTCCTAAGGACCTACACCACAAATCCTCGAGAGTTTCAGGTCACTTTCTGCCGTCTTCGAATTGGACACAGTCGCGGGACGCACCGCATTTGATAGGGCATTCCCTTGAACCTTACTGCGACGACTCTGTTGTTTCCCAGATTGCTCGGCACATTCTTGTTGAATGCCCCAGCCTGGGAGATCTTCACGCATTACCTGTCCCGGACCCGGGACGAGCCGGGTCGCTACAACTTTTCCCTTGTACTCGGGAGTTCGTTCACACAGAAATCATTTTAGTCGACTCTGTTGGGCCGGAGTGTGCCTCGTGCTTCTTCCTTTTGTTTACTCTGTTGTTTTGGTTTGTTTTATTTTCGGTAGCCCAATAAAAGGCTAAAATGAATTGAGGAGACTTATGCCCTTGGTGCAAGTCGCCAGATGGGCGCTATTAAAACGGGGAGAGGGGAGGCACCTGTTACGCATCAAGGGTATGTGGATGAGGGTCCCCATAGGGTACAGTATACTTCATCGGCAGGTTAAAGAACAGAGGAGCGTGGGTATTGCTTTGTGAAGACGGGAATGGAAATGATAGGTTATTTACATGATGCGTGTAGAGCTGCTTACCCCCGTGGATCTGAGTATCAGCGTATCCACCCAATGGGCCAACAGCTTATGACTCGCTAGGGTGGAACCCTGGCCTCGACGTCAGGAATCCAACACCGTATGAACTAGGTCGGAGAGAGCTACGTTGTTAGGTTAATACAAAATGGTTGCTATGCCCCCCATACCCCCCTGCTCGCTACGCTCGCCCTCAGGAACAAGTAATAAAACAAGTTAATCACACAGTTGGGTGAAACATGTTGGGAAGTGAAAGAAATATTATGGGAATGCGAGTGGGAAAGCTCACGGGGTATGGATCTTCAGAATTACCCATACACCATTTAATTGTGGAGTTGCCACTAATCTTAACAATTACCCCAAATTCTAGTAGTTGGGTCGAAGTAGGCGATTAAATGTTACCATGGCAACGAACCTTTCCCTTCATGTAACGTTAGCCATAAGAAAATAGAGCGAGGAATTCGACACCCACGAGACCTGGCACAAAGCTTAGGGTGCGCGGACGTCAAGGCCTTCCTTCAACCAGCTTCCCTTAAGTGGGGCTGGCGCGATTCAGCGCCACTACATACTACGCCCAAAACATATTTATGTCCTATTCAGCACAAGACCACCTATCATTTTTACCCATGACAAAATAGCCCTTTATAGCGATGGGGTGTTTTGCTGTAACTTCTCAACTTAAAGACTAATTCAGATTATAGGAACTGGGCATTGCAGGAAAGTGAGATTTTTTACCATTTCTTCTCATACTCACCGTTTGGCTTTGTAGCTTTGACGAGTGAAGTTAAAATAAACACCAAAGAACCAAGCACTAAAAAAAAATTATGCATGTTTAGACTTTTCTAAATATTCCCACAAAAATCCGTAATACTGATGAAAGTGAATTGATCACGCCGTCACAGATTCAAATTTGGAGGAATGAAATGAACAGAAAAAGCACGTATAAAGACTAAGCGCTAACTGTCTGTATTCTTGGGCGTTTTCGCGTTCACAGCATAGGATCTAAATATGCCAAAGTGGCAACTCATAGCAAGGGTCGATATCGGGGTCGAAACAATTTGAAAACAAACATTTCGTTTTGAAAAATGAAATTATTTTTGTTCCTAAGTATCTGAAAAAGATAAATTCTCATATACGGACATTCACAAAGAAGAACCTGCGTGGTGCAATAAATGCAAATATACCCCACAGGAAAGATCGAAAGCGAATTCCAAGTACTTTCGAGTATATAAACCGGCAGAAATCGTTTTCACTTCATTCATTCTTGCATTCAAGACATTTGATATACGGCAAGTCTACAAACTTCGACCAATTGGACTCAAATTATAACCCCAAGTACCCCGTTGTGTTAAAATTGAGATTTTTTTCAATTGCAATGGAGTAAATAGAAAATGGATTACATAAAGCAATTTGTATGTAAGAAAATAGTTGTTCACTAATAGAGTTGTAGATATCTGAAATGATTTACTACAGGAGGTAATAGAGAGTAGAAATCTAAATGTTTTCAAACTTGGACGAGTATATCGGGAGAGAAGGTTTTTGAGTTTTGTATTTGGGTATAAATTGTACATATTTTGATAGCGATAATATTGTATATTGCAGTTGCACGGCAGAGCTTTTAACGAGCCTTGAATTGTGATAACTCCAAGGCTATGTAGTTTATGGAGGGATGGGGTGGTTGACACAGATGGCCTTTGATAGGCTTTTGTGGCCTATCACTTTCTCGAGTGAATTTGTTGACACACCCTGTAGATATCACGATTGGAAGAAAAAATATTGGGGAACGAAAATCTAAATAAAAAAACACTGTTTTTAAGTTATTAAAAATGGATTATTATTGTTAAGGAATAAATTGTCCGATAAATTAATTAATGTGATAGTGTGATGAAAAGACTAACCGCCCAAAATGGCTTTTCTTAATTAGTTGTATCATTACTGAATACTAAAAAGTATATTATATTATTTAAATATCTTGAGGATATCAAAAATAAAAAAGTATAATAAAAACTAGTAACTTCACTGACTTTTTAAGGGTGGGTAAAATACGAAATTAAGCCTTATTCCTTCACCAGTGTGACAGACAGACAGCGATTTCCTATAATATAACACTGTCCAACAATGATTTTGCTACAGAAATGAGAAAGTAGTTTTCTATTGTAGTTTTTGGGGTAGATTACGAAAATGACCTTTATTTTTCATGAAATGACTTCAAATTTTTGTAATCTGCACATTTAATTTTTTATTAATATTAGATTATTCAGTATATAGAGGTATGAAATATTTGTTATTATTTTTATTTTATTTAACAAAAAGTACAAAGATAAGTGGAAACAAAAAGCTTATTCATCAAAAGAAATTAATAAGTTTTTAATACATTTCAGAGTCTGGTATTATAAAAATATATTTAAAAAAATAATGAAGATTTATGATTTTTTCAAAATTTCTGAAATCTATACAATAGTCATATATTTTTAGAATATTTAGGCTTCTTTTTATGTACAACATCTCGTCTGTCTCTGTGAAGGGTCCAGGAAATGTCAGCAAGCATTGCAAGACTCCATTTTTCTTTATAACGATTTTCTATAGTAACAATATCGTGGTGGAATCTCTCATCATGCTCATCGCTGACGTCTGCTGGATTCTCTGGAAATAAAGACAGATGGAAATGCAAAAAATGCACCTTTAGTGACATACTACATCCCAACTCATTATAAGACCTAATCAAATTCTGAACAAGAATGTGGTAGTTTTCTGTTTTGTGCCTTCCAAGGAAACCATTACATACACTTGTGAAACTATGCCACGCCTCAAATTCTGCCTTGCTCACTTTTGCCTCAAACTCACTATCTATCATAAGTTGTCGAATCTGAGGCCCAACAAAGATTCCTTCTTTACTTTTAGCATCACTAATCTTATGAAATTTTGTTTTTAAATATAAGAAGGATGGCTGGTCATGCTTTAAGGCTTTCATAAATTGTTTCATTTAACCTAATTTTATGTGAAGTGGTGGCAAAATTATGTTTTCCTTAGGAACCAATGGTTCACGTAGGACATTATGACAACCTACTTTTGTTTCTTCTCTTAAAGGCCATTCTGAGCGTAGGTAATGTTCTCCCCGAGCTCTACTGTCCAACTGGCACAAAAAAACACATGAATTTTGTGTAGCCTGACTGCAAGCCATTTAAAATGGCTACTACCCTGAGGTCAGCACAAATCAACCATTTATGTTCACTGCATTTAATGCTTTTCAAAATGAAATCTAAATTCTCATAAGTTTCTTTCAAAACAACAGAGTGAGCTACTGGTATCGATGGTAGTTTATTTCCATTCTGCAGAAGCACGGCTTTACTACTATATAAAGAAGCGTCAATGAAAAGTCTCCATTAACTGGGTTCATAATGTATATCTAATTCTTCAAATAGACGTGGAATATTATTACAGTAGCAGAAATTGTTGCCAAATGAAAATGTGTTTTGTAAATTCTTTGCTCGAATGCGAAACTTAGTAATTCGAACATCTTCTGCTACTAAATTTCCTTCTTTCAGTCTGGAGGCCAGTAATTCACTCTGTTGCTTTGTTAAGTTTAAATCTCTTACAAGATCATCTAGATCAAGTTGTCAGAAATGTTTTGGACAAAACAATTTCTGCAGGTGGTTCAGGTATGGAATATCTTTTGAGGGAGGTATAGGCCGAATAGCAGATCTAAGGTTGGGATATATTCCACAGCTGAAGCGCACTTCGTTGATTTACCTAAAAGTATGGAAATTATATGAATAAAATTTAAAGTTATGTGCATATGTGTGATTACAATAAAGTGGTTCTAAACTTAATTAATTTTATATTTAAAAAAAATAATATTACAGTATACTACTTCAAAATATAGGTACAGTGAGTGGACAATAAACAATTACTTACATTGTAAGTCTACCAAACAGAAATAGCAGTCAGTGGCATGATCTTGGGGCTCTCGCCATACCATTGGAATACCAAATTGAAGGCGTTTTATTTTTCCTTCAGACCATTTTGATAAAGAATTAAAGCATGTCGCGCAACAGATATGTGGTGCCCATGGTTTATCTTGGTCGCCGATTTTACATCCAAAATACAAATTATATAGTTTTTTCACTAGAAAATAAATTTTTCTTTCATTTTTTTAAAATGTTTCTGAACCAGAAATGTAACAGAGTTTATTTGGGCTATTTTTAAATTGTCCTCTTGGCATTTTAATTAAAATTGTTGCTTTTATTAAAAATTTTATCTAGTTAAATAACCTAAAAATAAGAAATAAATTAGTGAGACGTGTTCCCCCGTGTATGGTGATGGTGCTTAATTGTGGTGATATTTCGTGCTTTCTGTACCTCTGTTTTTTTATTTTTAAGTGGTGACCCCTGGTCCTATTACTACCTTGCAACTCAAATAACTTGCTAAAATGCAACTTATCGATCCCGGAACAGATTTTAAGGAGCTCAATCATATTTCCCCTCACACATCTTCTCTCGAATGAGAACATATTTGGTACCCTCAGTCTGTCTTCATATTCAGGGTGCTTCAGGGAAGCACCTTGAAAGAGGTGTTTACTACCATTAGTGTGGATTGGAGGACGATAAAAGGACTAATAGGTGAGTTAGATGCTACCAAGGCCTCCGGCCCTGATAATATTCATTCTAGGATACTTAAAGAAGGGGTAGAAAGTATCTCAATAGCTCTGGAGAAGTTGTATACTAGGTCCCTGGAATATGGAGAAATACCCGATGATTGGAAGAGAGCGAATGTAGTCCCCATTTTCAAGAAGGGTAGTAAAGAGGATCCAAATAACTTTAGACCGGTTAGCCTAACTCCTGTAGTCTGTAAAATTCTTGAGAAAATGGTTAAAAAAGGGATTTGCCAACATCTAGAGAGGGAGGGGTTAATCAGCAATGCTCAGCATGGGTTTAGATCAGGTAGATCATGTTTGACTAATTTACTAGACTTTCTGGAGTTCGTAACAAATCAAGTAGATAAGGGAGAGAATGTAGATGTAATTTACTTGGATTTTAGTAAAGCATTTGATAAGGTACCACATAGGAGACTAGTTCATAAATTAAAAATAATTGGGATATGTGGGGGTGTTTCAAATTGGATAGCTGAGTGGCTGAAAGATAGGAAGCAAAGGGTAGTGCTAAATGGTGTAAAGTCAGAGTGGAGGGATGTTATCAGGGGGGTTCCTCAGGGATCAGTTCTCGGTCCATTATTATTTGTCATCTATATAAACGATCTTGGAGAGGCAGTTAGTAATAAAGTGTCAATTTTTGCGGATGATACCAAATTAGCAGCTGTAGTTAAAGATATTGATGATAATTTTAAAGTGCAGGGGGATTTAAATAAATTGTTATCTTGGGCACATAAGTGGCAAATGACTTTCAACCTTGATAAGTGCAAAGTTATTAACATGGGGAAAGATAAGAGAGAATTTAACTATGAAATGGATGGGCATTAGCTAAGCTTAGTAGAGGATGAGAAAGATCTAGGAGTAGTAATAGATAAGTGTGAGAGTATGGAACGTACATACTCGCATGCCGCCAGATAATCGTGGGAACGAAAGAAATTTGTCGTTTGAGTTGACCTTCGTCTCCTTTCTCTCCCCCCACCCTCCCCCGACATTCTACCGCCCTCCTCCACCTTCCCCTTGACCTAAGTCGTTATTCGTGCCAAACTTCCCCAACAGGCGAGAGGAAGTCTAACGAAAGAAGGCCTATCTCACAGAGAAAGCTAAATTCTATTTGCCTTCTTCATGATACCATGGCGATTGTCCAGAAGGCGCTGCGATAAGCGAATTGTCGTATATGGAATCTCTCTCTCGATTTCACACAGTACGCGGTATAAATGACAACGCCGTTCATCCCTCGGCAGAAGTGTTGCAAACCTACTCGCGTAACCCCCACGTTGAACGAGAGTCGTTGCCGTAACGTATCGACTGCCAATGCGCCGCTGAGTTAACTTGGTCGCTGTCTCAAAGTGTTCCTGAGGCAAATCCCGCCCCGCAGAGTCTGTGACTAGAAGAATACGCTCTGTTGCTCAACGTAACTTGATAAAGAAAAAGGAGCATCCAAATAGTTACTGGAAGTAACTATTTGTTAGTGTCACATCCATTTAGGAGTGAACTAACCGGAACTGCAGTCAGCAGCCCCGAACCCGTCGTTTTATCCCCTCCCCTCTCCCCGAGAACTCGTGTTAACGCCACCCGAACCACCCCGTCTGGACCTGAGTAGTCGTCTCTCCAATCCATCACAATTAATGGTAATCTGTAAACCCAGTGTCCCTCTATTCTTAAATTACCTATTTAATTAACAGTGATTGATACTCCCATTGAGTCATTATAAATCTAGACGCTTAACGTCAGTGTTATCCCCCCCTCCCTTTTTAAAGAGATTCAAGTGAGTCATTCCCTGATATTATTATATATAATTGCTGTCAACCCGGACTAATCCGTGTTTAATATTTAATCCTTATTTACTTAAATGCCCGTTTAACGATTGCTACTAATTATTATTTCGATGTAAAGTTTATTTTTGTACGTGTGTTTATTTGTGGCTCCTCCTTTTTGACGTACCCTTGGCAAGACTTTAATTAAGAATCCCTTCGGCTAATTTATTCAATCTGTATTATGCACTCTTAGAATTTAACAATCACAAACCTCCCCCAGTAACAAGTGGGACTTTTATAGTGAGAATCCTGGCCGTGGCACAACCCGCCTTTAACCAGCCTTCGCCCGTTCAGTAGGAATTAAAGCCTATATATATATATATAATGATCGTAGATTGGGTCATAGGGTCTCAATACCATCAACTTAAACAAAAGCGGTGTGTCCAGATCAAGGACTAGAATAATTATTGGACCAGACTATGAGCAATTCTACGACAATAAGTCATTAAGGTTTTCTAAGCAGTGTATTGAAGCAAGAAATAGGGCAAATAGAGTGCTGGGTTTCATTAAGAGAAATGTCAGTTACAAAAGTAAGGAGGTTATTCTTCAACTCCATAACTCTTATGTTAGGCCTCATCTAGAGCACTGTATACAGGCATGGTCCCCATATTTTAGACACGATATTAACCTTCTCGAGTCAGTGCAACGGAGGGCAACAAATATTATTCCTTCCCTGAGGAACCTTGAATATATGGATAGACTGAGGGTATTAAGTGTGTTCTCGTTCGAAGAGAGGTGTGTGAGAGGGGATATGATTGAGCTGTTTGAAATTTTTTCTGGGATAGATAAGTTGGATGTTAGCGAGTTTTTTGAGTTAGATGATAAAAATTGGACTAGAGGTCACCACTTGAAAATTAAAAAGCAAGGGTGTAGGTTGGATTTAAGAAAATATTGTTTCACCAATATAGTGCCCCGGACTTCTGGAACAAATTGCCGCGGAGGGTAGTAGGTAGTCCAAATTTTAATGTATTTAAGAGTAGGTTGGATGAGTTTATTGGGAGGGAAGATTGTGATGGTTCCTAAGTTTTGTATATATTAATATTGTTTGTATATAGCTATAGCTGCATGATTTAGTTCTTGACAAGCCTTGATTGGTGAATCATTTCGATAAAAATGACTTCCATTTTTTAAATCTATACATAAAACTACATTAAAAAATATTATTCTAATCTTTGTAGTCGACAAAAAGTTAAATTTTGTTAGATAGTACAATTAATTCAGTTTTCCATTTGAACTTCAATGTTAAAAGGCTTTTAACAGCTTTAATCGAGAATATAGGAGGTTAGCTACCTATGTTAGTTCTACCATGACGAAATAGCGGGAGACACTTCATTTCTGGAGATTTTTATTTTTATATTTGCTAACATTTCTGGCGGCCGCTGACTAACGGACAACTAGGGAAACTACGAAAATCTATCTCCAAGCCAATTAAAAAAACAATAACACCAATATCAAAAACAACAAGACATTTAAAAGAAAAATTCAACAGGAAAAATATGAGGCGCGCCCAGATGACCTTGGGAAGCTCCGCCTCCCTCGAGGGGCAAGGTGTGCTATTAAAATTTTCATATTATGTAAGAGGGGTCCGCCTACTCCAAAAAAAAACCTTCCCTTCGGATCAGAAATCCAACTGATTTTGTATATTTGTACAAATAAAAAAAAGTGCACCGCTAAATCCGAAAATGACATCCGTTTCCTTCGATCAGTTCAGCTTTTTGTGTTGTTATTTTTTAAAAAATCCGATCTTATAATAAAATCGATTACATTTTTTGTGACATTTTCAGATGATTTTTATTAATATTTCTCATCAGAATCAGTTATTACAATAAAAAAATCAATTTCTAACCTATTTACTAGTTACAAAAATTGATTAGTGTACATTAAATAGTAAACATTAATAAAGGTAAATAAATGTAAATTGGATAATTAGGTCATCATTGTCCGGGATTCAGGGCTGAGCTTCCGTTTCTTCGAACTCCTACAAAGCTCAGTGGAAGGGATGTCTCTCTTCAGAGTGTGGCACGGAATCGTTTTCCCCCAACCATGGGGCACGGAATCGTTTTCACCCTCCCTTGCGACATGATATAATTTTCACCCCTTTCCCCCGTAGGACACGGAATCGTTTTCACCAAACCATGTGGCATGGGATCGTTTTTATTCCCCCGTTATGCAAGGGATCGTTTCCACGCACCCGTGGGACAGGGGGTCGTTTACACCCACCAGTGCAACATGGGATAGTTTTCACCCACCCGTGGGACACTGGCTCGTTTTCACCCCCCGCGGGACACGGAATCGTTTTCACCAACCAATACGGCATGGAATCTTTGTCACCCACCCGTGCGGCTTGGGATCTTTTTCCCTAACCTTGGAACACCGGATCGTTTTGCCCCAGCCATAAGACGGGTTTGTTTTCGCCCACCCGTATTACACGGCATCGTTTTCAGCCACACGTACCGAATGGGATAGTTTTCTCCCACCCGTGGGACAAAGGATCGTTTTTCCCCCACCTGTGCGGTATGGGATAGTTTTCACTTACCAGTTGGACATGGGATCGTTTTCACCCACCTTGCGACAAGGGATCGTTTTCACACCCCCGTGGAACACGAGATTGTTTTCATCCAGCGTGGGACACGTGCTCGTTTTCACCCACCCGTGGTACACGGGATCTTTTGCACTCACTCGTGGGACACGGCATCGTTTTCACCCACCCGTGGGAAACGGGGTCCTTTTTACCCACCCGTGCGCCATGGGATCGTTTTCCCCCACCCATGGGATACGGAATCGCTTTCACCCACCCGTGGGATACGAGATCGTTCTCAATCACTCGTGCGGGATGGGATCGGTTTCACGCACCTGTGGGACAGAGGGTCGTTTTCATCTACCTGTGTGGCATGGAATCGTTTACACCTGCTCGTGGGACATGGGATTGTTTTTCTCCACCAGTGGGATACGGGCTCGTTTTCACCCACCCGTGGTACACGTGATCGTTTGCACCCACCCGTGGGACCCAGGATCATTTTCACCCACCCGTACGGCATGGGATCGTTTTTCCCCACCATTGGAACACGGGATCCTTTTCACCCACCCGTGCCGCATGAGATCGTTTTCACCCAGCCGTGGAACACGGAATCCTTTTGACCCACCGGTTCGATAGGGGATCCTTTTCACCCACCCGTGGGACACGGTACCGTTTTCACCAACGCCTGGGATACGGGATAGTCTTCACGGACACTGGTTCCTTTTCACCCACCTGTTGGACATGGGATCGCTTTTACACACCCGTGTGACACGGAATCGTTTTGACACACCCCTGCGACACGGAATCGTTTTGACCCACCCCTGCGACATGGAATCATTTTCACCCACCCGCTGGCCACACGATCGTTTTTACCCACCAGTGGGACACGGGTTCGTTTTCACCCACCTGTGGGAGAGGAGTTCGTTATCCCCCAATCGTGGCACTGGATCGCTTTCACCCATCCGTAGTACTTGGAACAATATCCGGTTCTCATATAATAAACTCCCTTGACTTAGTAGAAAAATGAAATCAAATTACTATTTGCCCCAATGATAGGTTGGTAAGTTTTGACGTTTGCTCTCTCTTTACCAAAGTCCCTATTGATTCCATTTTAGATTATCTTAGTAATGAGCTTACTCATCATGAATTATCTCTATCTGTAAGTCATATTATTTCACTCATTAAGTTGTGCATTTGTGACTGTAAGTTCGTTTTTAATGGTGAATATTACCAACAAATATTTGGTATGGCAATGGGCAACCCCTTATCTCCCCTACTCTCAAATTTGTATATGGAATTCTTCAAAAAACAATATTTACCTAATATCATTGATATCCCCTTAAAGTGGTATAAATATGTTGATGACATTTTAATTATTTTGCCTTTTAATATTGATGTAAATAATTTGCTTTCCAATTTAAATAACCAGGTGCCTTCCATAAAATTTACTGTTGAATTAGAGAAAGACAATTGCCTTCCATTCTTAGATGTCTTAATACATAGGGAATCATTTAATTGCAATTTTAGTATTTATAGGAAACCAACCAACAACTTAAACTATGTCCATTTTTATTCAGGCCACCATCTTAATATTAAGATATGAATTTTTTCCTCTATGTTTTTACGTGCGTTGCGCATTGTCAGTCCTCAATATTTGGATCAGGAAATTAAATCTATAAGAAAAATCGGTGCAGACTTGTGTTATCCAGAAAATATACTTGATATTTGTTATAATAAAGCCAAAAAAAAGTTTTATAACGACAGTACTATTGAGAAGGAAGCGCCCAAGAATATCCTCATTTTACATTATTTTAATGGCTTTGAAACCGTAAAAACATTGTTAAAAACACTTAATGTAAATCTTGTTTTCTCTTATACTAATACTTTAAAAAGAATGTTAATAAAAAATTGCCCTAATGAAACAAATAACGTAATTTATAAAATCCCTTGTCTGGATTGCCCTTCATTTTATATTGGGCAAACTAGCAAGGATCTGAATGTGCGTATTAAGCAACATAAGTACTCTGTAAACACTGGGCAAACATCAAATGCCATTTTTATCCATTTGAGTGAAAATTCCCATCGTATTAATTGGAAGGAGAGTTCTGTGATTGCCAAATCAAATGACTTTTTTTCACGAAATCTTTTAGAATCAGCATTTATACAACTGACTTCGAATTTTAATCTCAGCCCTGGAATGTATTTTTTGGACCCTTGTATCAAAAGAATGTTTTAAGAATGATTTTAAAGATAAAATTTCTGAATTAATGATTACCACCTAGATGTTATTTTAGCTTATTTATATAAAAAAAAACTTTCCTCATATTTTTCTTTTGTCATATCTTCTAGTTATCATGTGTAAACTTTTTTTTGTTTTCATATTGCATATGTGATTCCTAAACACTTTTTTTTTTTTAACCCTGACGGCTCATCTTATTAATAGGATTGTTCCAGGTATTATGCTAATCCTACCCCTTTTAATCTTTATATCCCATATTTTCATTAATCAGGTGTATAAATATCTTTCTCTTTTTCCCTGTCTTTTAGTCTGCTTAGTAAAGGACCATTAGTCGAAAGGCCTCGCAGTTCTCTGTTGTTTCATTTTCCTCGTGGCTGTAACGTTATTCATATATATATATATATATATATATATATATATATATATATATATATATATATATATATATATATATATATATATATATATATATATATATATATATATATATATATATATATATATATATATATATATATATATATATATATATATATATATATATATGTATATATATATATATATATATATATATATATATATATATATATATATATATATATATATATATATATATATATATATATTAGTGTAGTTGGGTAGCAGTCTTTCTTAAATGCAATTTTTTTTGAAGACCAGTGTATTTTGCCTTAATTAATTTCCTTTGGCAACTTTCTCTTCTTCTAACTATCTTTTTAATTGCATCTTGTAGATGGAGGATTACTTGTCCAGTATTCATCTCTTTTTTAAATGAATGTGTTTGGTAAAAACCAAACTAAATTGCTAAGCTTTCGATCTTATTCGATCATCTTCGGAGCCTTTTAAAATGTTCTTGCCTCAATTGCCTCCATTACGAGGGAACCAACGAGGTTCCCTCGTTAGTTTCTTTTACGGGAACTCGAACGAGTCCCATCTCTCCGCTCACCACGTCCATGCCTTCGCTCGCTCTGTGACCCTTGCTGCAGTTTCAACCGGCTGAGGTCACTCTCAATCCTCGATAAGGTGGCAGATAAATCCCTCGTTAGAGAGGATGGAATTTCGCCACACTCCGGTCGTTCACAAGCAGAACTCCCTGTTACCCGAACCTGCGAGATGGAATGAGTAGGCTCAGAGACGTGTTTGTGTATGCTGCCCCAATTTACATACTGGGATTTATAAAGCTGTTCGGCTGCTTTTGCCAGCTGATTCACACCAGCCGGCGAAGACATGAGAATGAAGGGCCTAATATACATATTCTGGGACTGCCCTTATGAAAGTTTCGGTGAGAAGAGTGTCGGAAAGGTCAGATTGTGCGCCTTTCCCCCTTATAAGGTCTGTTAAATGATTTAAAAAAACTACTGGAGCACTTATCTCCCATCTCTTGAGTGTTAAGGAGCTCCCTCAAGTCTTCAACCTGTGACTTCCCAAATTCCTTTCGGAAAGCCTCCTTCAATTCTTCATAAACTCCAACTTTCTTCCCATTAAATAAAATACCCCTAAATTTTATGAATATACTTATGGGAACTTTTGGGATTATTTCAGCACTCTTTTCTTCTTCCGTCATTGCGTGAGGGCGGAGAATTAGTTGACAAAGATCAAGCCAAACGACTGGGTTTGTTGCATCATAAACCGGAAATGTGAGGGATGCATGTGGAATTTTAGTTGTGCCTTGCTATGTTTCGGTTGAAGCTTGCATCGAGGAAGACGTTTGGTCATTTACCGATGACTGGTTTACCATTATAGTATATGGTTAGTCATGGGATTTATTTTCTGTTAATAAATCAGCCTAAATAGCGTTTCAAAAACCATAACCATAAATTTGTTTGAAGTTGTCGCCTGGTAGTTTTTAAGCCTAAGACGAAAGCGAAATAAATTTTGAAATAATGAATTGGGTTTTAAGAAAAAATATTAACCAAATATAAATATACTCATAGAATCAACGAATGTGCAATGAGATAAGTTGGATTAGGTATACAATGTAAGATATGGTAAAATATGATTTACAGTAACAAGATGTGAAGAGAAATGAAGTACGTGAAATAAATATGAAATAATATGGTGACTATGATGGACTGAATTGGGGGCTGGCAAATACGAGAAGTAAATAGAAATAGGACCTACTCTCGTATGGTCGTTTGCAGAAAATTGCGAGAGGATGTGGAATTAAACTAAGTATTATTTGTTTGGAGGTAAATGACTAATTGTAGAAGGAATGATTACCGACCTTTATGCGGAGAATGGCGAGAGTCGAATGGGAAAGAATATTGTGCCATTTGGTCGAGCTGAAAGCGTGTGTTTGTTTGTTTGTGTACAATTTTAAGACATGTTGTTTGAAACAGTAGTACGTTAAATGAATTCAGTTTTTCGTCATAGGATATTTGAATTGCAAAAAGTTATAAATTATTGAATTGACAATTTAATTAAAATGAATAAATGAATTAATTATTAAGTTGTACATAAAATATGATCTAATTCACAAAAGTTAAGTAAAATAATTGTACGATATAATTGACAAAAGTAAAAGAATTGCATATGAATTTTACATAATAATTGATATATATATATATATATATATATATATATATATACGAGGGGTGGTTAATAAGTTTTGAAATTCTGAAATAAGGAAACGAGATATGGGAAAAAGTGTTTTATTGATTATTTTTTAATATAACTACCCTCGAGTTCAATGCACTTGCGCCACCTGTCCCTGAGGCTTCGAATTCCAGACAACCAGAAATGTCGCTACTGCTGTTCAATCCATGCCTGGACGGCGAGCTGGACATCTTCATCGTCCCAAAACCGGCGTCCACGCAGTGCAGCCTTGAGCTGGCGGAATAAAAAGTAGTTGCTAGGGGCTAGATCTGGACTGTAGGGGGGATGGTTGAGCTCCTCGAATCCGCACTCGCGCAGGGCAGCTTGTGCAACTCTGGACTTATGGACTTTGACGACATTGAAGTCGATCATGGAGCGTGAGGTTTCTAGGGACCCAACGGGCAGAGACTTTGGTCATGGCCAAATTGTCGTGGATGATGTTGATAACACTTCCATGTGATATTCCAAATTCTCACTCGATTTCTTCGACCTTCACCCGTCGATTTTCGAGGATCATCCTCTCCACACGGGCCACATTGTCCTCGTTGGTGACGTCTGACGGGCGTCATGGACGAGGCTCATCTTTAAGGGACTCACGACTATGGCGGAATTCCATATTCCAGCAAGCAATGGTTGCATAGGAAGGGGTGGTGTCGGTGTACACTTCAACCATGTGTTCATGGATCTCTTTTGCATTCTTGCCTTCCTTGGTCAAAAATTTGATCACTGCGTGAAGTTCAACCTTCTTCATTCTTGAAAAAATTGTTACTGACGATCTGCGATCAGCTATTGCTTCTTAAATAGACGAGGCAGGAGCGTGCGGCTGCAGGTCCTGACTTGTCATAACTTGTTCTAACACTCCCACGAACAGCCATTCCCTTTCCTCTGTTTTGCCCTACCGATTCGCAAAACTTATTGACCGCCCCTCGTACGAGTATATTTAAATTTATCAGGAGGTTTTTATTATAGGAATGCCCAGAGGTCATTGCTACACCAGTGAGATATTTTTTTGGATGTATGTAGTTTGTAAATGAGAATTATCGTATAGGGTAGAATGAATGAATTGTTAAATTGTTGTGCGTGAAAGAATGAGTGTGTGTGTGTGTGTGTGTGTGTGTGAGGGAGAGCGCAGGTTATTTACGCGGCGGAAACGTGGAAAAAATGGACAAATTTTTAGTATAAAGAGAAAATTATTCACTAGTTTTATTAAGGGATAATATTTAAATTAATAAGAATTAAAATGATTGGAATAAGGATGCTTTGGATATAACATGATATAAAAAATTGAAACGCCTGAATAAAAATGGGCGATCAAGGGAAAACGTGAATGGCCGCAAGGATTTTAAATTATTTTACCTTTTAATTTAAAATTATCGGTGACGGGAGTTATATTAATTTCTGGGCACCATTTATTATTATGAAACTAATTAGTATTTTATTTATCCTAGATAGCAAAGAGAATTAATCACATAATAATTTTTTAGCTGAAAATTGAATAATGAACTTAGGCCTAATGAGCCGGATAATCGAGAGTTAAAGCGTTGGGAAATTAAAGGGAATGGAATAATGGACGATAACGAAAATAAAATGTATTTAAAAATTAAAAAATGAAAATAGGATGGATTGAATATAACTTTAGACTAATTGGTATACACGAGTGATGGTTTAATTGATATTAATAGGACGTTGAATAGGAAATTAAATATGATGTTAAATAAAATAGGATCACAATACAATATTAAATTAGATGTAAACAGTAGTGTTAATAATAGTGGATCACAATGATATATGAATTAGGATGTACGATAATAGTATGTTAGCTATCACAATGAGATATTAATATGATGTAAATTAATAGTATGTTAGCTATCACAATGAGATATTAATAGGATGTAAATTAATAGTTTGTTAGCGATCACAATGGTAATAGTAAATTGGGATCTGAAATGAATTAATTATATCTATATTTAAAGTACTCACGCTTGAGATGAATTTAGAGATCTGATAGTTAAACACCTTTTATTTGAATGAACCCTTTTAGAGAGCGACGCGTGAGAGAGTGGAAGATTTTCGATTACACAGTTTCTGAGTCTTTGTAGTTACATTATTGAAACGTATTTAGAGAGTTTAATATGCATATATATATATATATATATATATATATATATATATATATATATATATATATATATATATATATATATATATATATATATATTGTTTTACTTCTCACTACGCTTAAGTTCGATTTGCATTCAGATACAAGTTACTTTGAATGATAAATTGATTTTAAGTATTTTGAGTAATACAGGAATCATAAACAAGTACATTATTTTCTTTATTTTGGGAGTGCTGCAGATGATACAGTGGTACAGTGGTTGATTGTTTGGAATTATTGATCCGAGTTTTCTTGTTTTATGTGTATATTCCTTTTATAATTAATTTTCATTGTGGTAGTCCATCTGGCGACTGCGTACTTGAACATGAGACACAGTACACAACACTAGCCTATATTAATAAACAAATAACAATATGTAAATAACAATAATGAAAAAGGACAAAGGCTAAAAAAATAACAAGGAGAAAAAAAGCAAATAGACAAGGAAGGGTGCTGCGGCGTTGGGGACAGACCATCCTCCTCCAAAAGTGAGTAAAGTCCAGGAGTCGGTACGCACGAACGGTCCCGAGTACAAGGGAAAAACGGTAGCGACCCCAATCGTCCCGGTACCAGGACAGGTAACGTGCGCGGAGATCACCCAGAATGAGACATTCAACAAGAATGTTCCGAACCGTCTGAGGGACAACGCAGTCTTCACAGTATGGCAGAGGCGAGCGCTCAATCAAAAGGCGGTGCGACCCGCGAGTGTGTCCAATTTGGAGACGACAGAAAAACCTAAAGCCGTCGCGGCATTGGGGGATAGGTCTATAGGAACAGTCAGTCGTGGCGCAATTGCATGCAACTTTAAGCTACCCTCAACCGACTCCCATCTTCTTTTCTAAGAAGCCAGGAGAGCTGACCGTATTTCTACCATGTAATTAGTGCGAGGAAGAGCAAAATGCTGGTTTGGTCACCCATTCCTCGCGGACTCTTTGGCGCCTTCATCGGCGCGCTCATTCCGCTCAATTCCTACATGTCCAGCAGCCCAGCAGAAGATAATTTCGACATCCGCCTGGCTCGCCAAAACTGTGGCGTCACGGATACGGCGAACCAGGGGATGCGGAGATTCCAATGCCCAGAGAGCACTCAGGGCGCTTTGTGAGTCACTATAGATCACAATCCAGGTCTCCGAACCGGGCACGTCGCGTAATCTCCCGTACCGAGTGGTGTATTGCCACCAGCTTGGCCGTGAAGACAGACGCAGCGACTGACAGAGCCCCCCTGACTTCAAACAGAAGAGATACGGTTTCGAAACAGACCCCCTCTTGGAACTTGTAGCCATCCGTATCCACTGGCACAGTTCCGGCGTGAGACGAAGTGTGCTCCAAAAAGGCAGAACGCAATATTCCTGGCGGTGTAGAAGCTTTGTGACCAGAGGCGTGGCAACAAATAGTCAAAGGTGATACCTTCCAGGATGGCATCCTGGACAGAACCAGGGACGCCACCGGGCCGAGAGCTATGCCTAGCTCTCGAAGGAGTTTCCTAGCCCTAAACCCAAAGGGCTTAGGGCATGACTGGCGTCTCTCGGCGGCATAGGTACCGTCAAGATCAGCTGCGAATGCAGTAAGAGCCGTTGGTGACTGAAGGAGGTGCTGGGCTCGCGCGTATAGGCAAATTGTGCATTCTACACAGCACAAAGCAAGGGGCATCTCGCCAGCATTGACAAGTAGGCTCTCAATGGGCGAAGTTCGAAGACACGGATCACTAAGCGAATGCCGGTGTGGTGGATCGAGTCCACCTTCCGTAATACACGTTCGGCTGCGGATGCATAAAACTCGCATCCGTAGTCGAGCTTCGAATGAAAAAAGGATCGATAAAAAATTAAGGCAGTAGCTTTATCAGGCCCCAGGCGCTGATCCCCACGGAACAAAGAATGCCTATGGCACTAGTACAAGAGTTCCTAAGGCTGCGAATATGAGCCTCTCAGGTCAAATACAAGACTAAGGAAACGGTGCGAGTCTATCACTTCCAGGAGAACCAATTTAAACCATACTGTATTCTGCTATTCAGAAAGTTAGGTTTTAATATATATTATATTTAAAAAGTTTTTTTTCGTGCAAGTTTACATTGAATGCTAAGTCTTGCTAAATGCACAAGCCGGTCTTCCGTCATAGTACTACGTAGATAGTTTTTGACAATTTTCAGTTTACTGAAAGATCGCTCAGCTGAAGAGACAGTTGCAGGGTTAGACAAAAAAAAAAAAAATACGAAGCGCACTACAAATATTCGATAATATGTTCTCAAGCTGTAATTCCATAATTTTGTTCAGACAATCAAAAAATTTCAATGGAATGTTTTCAAAATTGCCTTAGTACACCATTTTTAGGTACTCCAGATCATGAATGAGCTCCCTTGTTGATGTTATCCTTGTATTTTTTGACAAAATCGGAGGCTCTTTGTCGCCAGCTTTCTAATTCTTTCAGTTCAGAAGGTACGAGTAGGATGTAGTTCCACAGAAACGAGAAGGTTTCGGACAAGTTTCTAGAAGCGTCAAACCGGAGTCAAGCCCCGAATGACATTCTCGAGGATTTTGTGAAAAACACATTTCTTGAATATTGCCTCTTCTATACAATCATCATCTTCATTCATTTCTGTGAAATCATCATCCGAGCTTTGTTCGTCATGGAATCGCATTCTCTTTCCCTTTCTCATCACACTTAGATTCACCTCAATCTCCATACTTGATGAAACATGTTTTGCTTCCTTCCAGATATTTTCCCAGTTCCAACAAAGATCTTTCAAACATGCCATCAACTCGTTGACACATGTGACTTCAACATCAACTATACATAGCATAACTTGCTTGCAGAATCTTGTTGCAAATGAAAAAATGGTGCTAAAATCTTTAATCATACAAGTAAACGATGACACATACTTAATCGCGCCATGTATTTCAGTCCTTGTTTTAGGCTTCAAATTAATGTTAACAGATCTTCAAGTGCAGACAGAATGGTGGTAAGGTTTGCTGAAAATAGTTTTACACAATCTTTTCTCGAATACCATCATGTATCAGACTTGTTGTGAAGAGGCTGATTTCATGTCTTGTCCAGAAGAATCTCTCAACGTCGTGAACAGGAGCTGAAGAGAGTGTATGTTGTCTGAATTATTCCGGAGAAGGTGATAGCTTTAGGGCAGCATTCATCAGTCTGTTCCACATAAATTTGAAGTATGGCATCAACAGGGTGAAAAGTGCTAAAACATTTTCAAGCAGAAGACGGGCCTACACCCCTTTGTATTTTCCCGCCATATTGGATCCATTGTCGTAGCTTTGCCGCCTGTAATCTGTGAAAGAGATTTTGTTCTCTCTCAACATTTCTAGTACCATTTTGCGCAATGTCCTTTCCAATTTAGTTACTGCGATCAACAAATTTCAAAAATCGCTCCTTGATAACATATGAAAAACCGTCTTTCACAAGATATCTTATTATAAAGGCAGTTTACTCAACCCGAGAGGATTGTGGCGTTGCATCCACCAAAACAAACCAACAATAAAAATTAAAAAAGGAAAAAGAAGACAAGCATGTGCGACCTACTAAAATAAAAAAAACTAATAAAAAACCCAACTAGTTAAATAGTGTGGAGAAGGCCGCCCTCCCGTCAAAAGTCGATAAGTCCACCAGTCAATGTGCATGAACTCGTCCCGAGTACAAGGGACAGGCGGTAGCGACCCCGCCCATTCCAGTATCAGGACAGGTAACGTGCGCGGAGATCACCCAGACTGGGACATTCAACAAGAATATGCCGAAGAGTCTGGTAGACAACGCAGTCTTCACAGTAGGGCACTGGCGAGCGCTACATCAAATGGCGGTGCGTCCTGCGAGTGTGTCCAATTTGGAGACGAAAGAAAGCAAACTAAAGCCTTCACAGCATTGCAGGGTAGGTCCATGGGAACAGTCGTGGCGCAATGGAACGCAACTTTAAATTCCCTTCGACCGTCTCCCATGTTCTTTGCCAAGCAGCCCGGAGAGCCACCCGTATTCCTGACATGTAGTCATTGTGAGGAAGAACGAAACGCTGGTCCTGTCGCCAAGTCCTCGTGGACTCTTTGGCGCGCTCATTCCCCGCAATTCTTACATGTCCAGGAACTCAGCAGAAGATAATCTCGACATCCGCCCGGCTTGCCAAAACCGTAGCGTCACGGATATTGCAAACCAGGGAATGCGGAGATTCCAATGCCGCGAGAGTACTCGGGGCGCTTTGTGAGTCGCTATATGTAGATCACAATCCGGTGTCCGAACCGGGCACGTCGCCGAATCTCCCGCACAGAGCGGTGTATTGCCACCAGCTCTGCCATGAAGACAGACGCAGCGCCTGGCAGAGCCCCGCTGACTTCAGACAGAGGGTCTACGGCGTGGAAGCCGACCCCCTCCTCGGAATTGGAGCCATCCGTATACACTGGCACGGTTCTAGCGTGACACGAGGTAAGCCCTAAAAAGGTCGAAGGCTGTAGAAGCTTTGATACCAGAGGTTTTGGGACTAATAGGTAAAGGTGCGACCCTCCAGGGTAGCGTCCTAGGCCCGAGAGCTATACCTAGCTGCGGGAGATCAGCTGCGGATGCAGTGAGAGCTGTTGGTGACTGAGGGAGGCGCTGGGCTCGCGCATACAGGCAAATAACACACTGTGCATGGCGTAGACCGAGTGGCATAAACCCCAGCATCGAGAAGTAGGTTCTCGATTGGGGAAGTGCGGAAGGCACCGGTCGCCTTGTGGTGAAACGAGTCCACCTTCGGTAATACACGCTCAGCTGTGGATGCATAAAACTCGAACGAACAAAGGATCAATAAAAGAGTAAGGCTGTAACCCTATCAGCGCCCCAAGCGCGGAACATTACAGAACAAAGAATATCCATAGGGGGGGTACAAGAAACCCTAAGGCTGCGAATATGAGCCGCTCATGTGAGTCGTCGTTCAAATACAAGAGCAAGGAAACGGTGCGATTCAACCACTTATAGGCGTATATCATTAAGAAACAAGTCTGGGTCGGGGTGGAGCCGTGGATAGAGGCATAAGTGCACCAGCTTAGTTTAGGCCAAGGAAAACCGAAACATGTGCGCTTCGGCATAGCGAGAGACACGGTTCAATATTCGTTGGAGTCGATGCCCCAGATTTGGCCCCTGGGCCGCGCCAAAAAAGATCGAAATATCGTCCACGTAGAGCGTAGTGACATCTCCTGGCAGCACCAAGGTAGTGCCGTTGATGCTCCGGGCAAAGAGTGCGACACTAAGGACACTTCCCTACGGGACACACTCTTCCTGCTCCATTGGGCCACAGAGGGCTCCCCCCACCCGTACGCGGAATCGAAGATCTCGCAAAAATTTACATAAAAAGACTGGGAAGCGTCTCCTCACCCCCATCCTGTGGAGAGTCTCCATGATATCGTATCTCCATGCGGTATCATAGGCCTTCTCCAGATCGAAAAACACTGGCGTAGAGCTGCCTACGAAGGAAGGACTCGCAGACGGCACTTTCCAGTCGGAACAGAGCATCCGATGTAGAGGGAAACTTGCGGAAGCCGCACTGTGCATAATACAGATGGCCTCCACTGTCCATAAAAAAGCTAATCTAACATTTACCAATTTCTCCATCAACTTGCACACGCAAAAGGTTAGAGAGATTGGGCGGAAACCGACCGGAGTAGAAGGAGCTCTCCCCGGTTTGCGAAAGGCGAGCGCAGTAGTGATTCGCAAGGAATCGGGAAGGATACCTTCCATCCAGATCCTGTTAAACAAATCTAACAGAAAGGCCAAAGCATGACGTATGGGACATCGTCCGGAGCATGGGTGGTGTGCGCGCACGAAGCAAGAGCTGAACGCAACTCACTCAGAGTTTCTATGTCGTTGAAGGGTCATCCGTCTCTTGACGTAAAGTTCGCTCGGCGGCCTTCCGCGACATCACGTCAGGCGTTGAATGATGGCAGAGTAGCATCCCAGCTAGAGAATGCGGTCGCGAAGGATACCGCCACGGATGCGGTCCCATTCTCCTGGAGAACGGGAGTGGAGGGAGGCCTACGAGAATTTGCCCCGAATCCTTTTGATTCGATCCCACACCCGTACTACAGGGGTCTTCCCGTTACCTGAACACACGTATGCCCTCCAAGAAGAGCGGTGGGCGTGTTTCGAAATATATCGAAACCTAGCCCTACCTCAACGAAATTAATCGAGAGCGGAGTCGTTCGGGCGACGCTAATAGCGCATCTAGTCATAACGCCTGTTTGAGGGCCGTCTCACACTCAGCTGACCACCAGGGGAGCGGTCGGAGTGCAAAACGGTCAGACGTTCTAGGAATTATAGTTAGTCCCACGGCGATGAGGTTGCAGGAGAAGAACTCAACGGCCTCATGTACCAACCTAAACTCCTCGACTGGGACAGAGAAATGTAATTTTTTTTAAAAAAATGCGGAGCACTGCTCCCAACTTAATGCGGCTGCTCTCTGGCGGTAGCGGCCCAGAAAATCTTATTTGAATGGGAAAGTGATCATTACCATTGAAGTCATCGACCACCTCACACTCAAAATCAGGCTGTGCATCCAGAAAGCACGAAGATAGATCAGGACAGGTTAAGAGGTTCTCGGGCAGTGATGCGTACACTCATCCACATTTAGGACACCTATCTCCATCTCGTCGATGAGGTCGGCAAGGACTTGACCCCTGGGATTAATCGAGAAGTCTTCCCAGAAAGAGTGTCTTCTGCAAAAAGAGTGCTAAGGAAAAACGCGAGGAGACGAGCCTCCATAGCTACTCCACGCTGGCACGGAGTCCGCGGCAATACCATTGAAGGAATATGCCCTCCATGCCTAGCTCGGAGGAGATGCGGGAGCCCTCTTCGAAGAGAAGACCCTTGCGGTAATGGCCGTACGCTTCCAGGAAGTCGAACTCCGGGAGCTGTTGGCCGGACAATGCTCTGTCGCCTTTGAGGAATTATCGGGAAGGGTTGGGCTCGCCATGCGTCTTTTCCTCACTCCGCCTCGAAACCTTAAGCGAACAGAGCGGCTTTGGAGGCGGGTGTCCCTCTTTTGTAGGATCCACCTAGACTACCACGGGGTGTGGGTGATGGAGTCGAAGCTCCTTTACTGCAGTCGTCCTTTTGTGGGGCAGTTTTGGAACCCCGGTAGATTGCCTCACGACAATCTTCAGGGGTGTTGCCTCCGGGGGTTAACGACTCGGTGGAGGCGCGCTGCCGTTACGTTTAACGGGAAACGGTCACGCTGGATGAACGGAGGGGAGCCCTGGTTTTAGCTGCGGCTGGGTGTGAACCCTTTGTGCAGCCAACTTTACCAGGAGAGCGCCCGGGGTGGGTAGAACGCACAGAAGGGTTCCGAATGGGCGCGGAAACGACCATGCTCGTAGGCCTAGAGGGGCCAGGAGCAGAGGGTGTCTTTCTTAACATTGAGGCATAGGACGTTCCAAGCAGTGCCGGGCGCGCCATGACCAAGGCCTTCGCCTCGCGAAATGAGAGACGACCCTGGGCCTGAACGGCAGGGAATTTCCTTCTCAAAGAGATACGCACCACATTACTTCGAAGCGGAGGGCGACTCTCCGCATTTCACACACTTGGCCACACACGATGTGGACTTATCGTGTGCGGCCTTGGAGCAACTTACACAGACTTCTGGTAACCCAGCTGCAGTTCTTGCATTTAGTTTGTCCCCTCCCATTATTCGACGACACTATTATTGCCCTTTCCCTGTCCTCAGAAACACTTTCCTTTTTCAAATGCATTGCAACCCCCCCCCCCCCCATAACATAATCACGAGTACTTTTGAGTGACTATCTCTACTCCAACCGTCTTTGCACTTTTCATACCTCTCACAATACCAACCCCTACGCTTGCTATCTCTTCCATTATCTGATTTACACCCATAAAGCTAATCCTATTTACATTTGCATCATCTACCATACCAACAATATATAACACCAAAGTATTCTCGCCATTTACTTTTAACATATACATTGCTCACAAGTACCATGCCATTCTTGCCCTTGATGCTCATGGCTATTCTTCTCCTGGTTCCTCGCTTTTCTCACTTTCTTCCAGAAAAGCTTCCTGTTCTCATCCGGATCCTCATTCAAATTCTTGCTCCTATTGGGGTCCTCACTCATCTTCCTGTTCCTTTCGGGAAACTCATTCATCTTCCTGTTCCTTTTGGGATCCTTATTCATCTTCCCGTTCCTATAGGGATCCTCATTCATATTCCTTTTCCTATCGGGGTTCTCATTCATCTTCATGTTCAGGGTGTCTACTTGTTTGGCGATTTTCAATTCAAGGACTTTTAAAAAAAATAATCAAGGACAGGTTTTAGCGTTTTTTTCCTTTAAATTAAAAAAGTGCAATAAACATTATGGGACAATGATGAAGGTGAGGTATTTAAGCATAACCAAAATCATCTCACCAGTGCAAAAAACAAGAACAAGGTAACCAGGCGACAGTCACAGAAGTATAGCGAGCATCCATCATAAAATACAATGCATCCAAAGCATACATATGTTCGCTCACATTATTGAGGAGGATTAACTTAAATATTACTATTTTCCTAATAGACATTAAAAAGTATATAAATAGTGAATTTGAAAAATCACACAATGATTTATTTTCTAAATTCAAGGACCATCGACCTTTTTTATCAAATTCAAGGACTTTTCAATGATTTCAAGGTCAAAAAATAAATTCAAGGGGTTTTCAAGGACTTCAGGGCAGTACAGACCCTGATGTTTTTATCGGGATTCTCATTCATCTTCCTGTTTTTATCGGGATTCTCATTCATCTTCCTGTTCCTATCGGGATTCTGATTCATCTTCCTGTTCTTATGGGGATCCTCATTCATCTTCCTGTTCCTATCGAGATTCTCAATCATCTTCCGGTTCCTATCGGAAACTCAATCATCTTCCGGTTCCTATTGGGATCCTCAATCATCTTCCTGTTCCTATCAGGATCTTCATTCATCTTCCTGTTCCTATCGGGATTCTCATTCATCTTCCTGTTCCTATTGGGATTCTCATTTATCTTCCTGTTCCTATCGGAATTCTCATTCATGTTCCTGTTCTTATCGGGGACGTCATTTATATTCGTTTTTATCGTGATCCTCATTCATCTTCCGTTTTTATAGTGATTCTCATTTATCTTCATGTTTTATCAGGATCCTCGTTCCTCTTCCTGTTCCTATCGGGATTCTCTCATCTTCCTCTTCCTATCGAGATTCTCATTCATCTTCCTGTTCCTATCGGGATCCTCATTCATCTTCCTGTTTGTATCGGGATTCTCATTCATCTTCCTGTTCTTATCGGGATCCTTTCATATTGTTCCTATCGGGATTCTCATTCATCTTCCCGTTCTTATCAGGATCCTCATTCTTTCTCCTGTTCCTATTGAGTCCCTCATTCATCTTCATGTTTTTATCGGGATTATAATTCATCCATGTTTTATCGGGATTCTCATTCATCTTCCTGTTCCACTGGGGATCCCCATTCATATGCCCGTTCCTATTGGGATACTCATTCATTTTCATGTTCCTATCGGGAGCCTCATTCATCTTCCTCTTCCTGTTCTGATCGGCATCCTCATTCATCTTCCTGTTCCTATCGGGATTCACATTGATCTATCGGGATCATTATTCATCTTCTTGTTCCTATCGGGATTCTCATTCATCTTCCTGTTCCTATCGGAAACTCAATCATCTTCCTGTTCATATCGGGATCCTCATTCATCTTCCTGTTCTTATCGGGATCCTCATTCATCTATCAGGATCATTATTCATCTTCCTGTTCCTAATCGGAATCTTCATTCATCTTTTGTACTTTTACTCTGTTTAATCACTGGTTTCCTTTTCCTTTTCAATTCGTTGTATGAATTCTAATGGCATCTTCCTGGCATCCTTATCTGCACTGGGTCTACTTTTAGCTTTCCATTACACGCTTCACATCCTCATTCCATACCATTCAACATTTATTTCGCCCTTACCCCTTTTGGCACACCCACAGCTAGCCCCTTAAATTTGTTCCACTTTTGCGCTAGCTCTATGCTCGCACTTCTTTCCTCTTCTGCTCTCATTTCTCAGATTCAATAACCTTTCACTTCTGATTCTTCTTTTCGTTTCACCTCCCTCATCCATGCACCAATTAACTTAATCTTAAATATTCTTATTCTGCACTGATCATTCATACACTTAAGTTCTCTCCAATCTCCTTTGCCCAAACCATCTATTTATGCACATGTTTGTGCTGAAAGAATGTCTTAGCTACACAAGTTTCTTTCAGTAGGGAACCCCACCGGATGTGCCAAAAGCTCCAGTTATCCCAATTCTAGCCACCACTCGTCGCAAATCTTCTCTGTTTCACTTCGATCATTATTAGGTCCATACAATCACACAGTTTCACTTTTGCAAATCTAAACTTAGGCAACATAATTCTTAAGCTCACACATTTATAGCAAAACATTACATCCTACCTCCCCATCTTTACTCTTACCACTCAGATCTACTACACCTTATATTACTCCATCTACACAAACTCTTCATTCTCTTTCATATTTGTCTCACATAGATCAAGCACCTGCAATTTCCCTTTTGAAAGTATTGACTAACACACCCCTCTTTCCTATATCACATATACCCCTCACATTCCATACACACATTGAAGATAACATGCTTAACTAGACGGGGTCTGCGACGGCCCGGTTCATTACCCTCAATGGGAGCGTGGCTTTTCAGGCCAAAATAAAAGTCCTCTTGGTCACAGGCAAGCCTACTATCCTGCCTCACCTCCCATCGATGGAGTAGTAGCTCGCTTTGCAGACAACCCCCAAAAGACCTCGGACTGGAGGTCTGTGTGTGGGGGGAAGGGTTAAAATAGTATGGTTATCATGAGAGTTACGAGGTTAAAGCACACACTTTTCTGACATAAAAAGCTCTATTGAACTGGCACTAATTATATAAATAACAAAGAAATGACTTAAAATGCCCACAATGTTATTAATTTAATGCTATCACTTCAACATATTTACAACTTTAAAACTTACTGCAATAAAGATATAAATGTATATAAACTCATTACAAACGTGACATTAGGACTAGACATTTTGTTCATGTTTTTTAAAGGGGCGAAAAAATGAGCAGTAATATGATAGCGGATACATAATTGAACCCTTCCTTCAGGAGGGCATAGGTTCGAGTACTTTGACATGAGCTTGAAAAAGAAATGATGGGTGTTATTTCAAATTATCATAACAATCTCCTTACCATTACAACACAAGAAAAAAAAAATCAAATTCTATGAAGGACTTAGCAGAAAAAATCTACTTTTTTGTACTCTGGAAACACAAATGATTCTGACTGTCTTGTAAATTGGGGCGTGTCATATTTTAATTTCATTTGAATCAGTTCTTGCTTTGAATAAACAGATATTGGTTACATTTCCCGCCCCTCCCAAAATCAACCAAACCCTATCAAATTATCACCGTGAACATTATTGCTAAAGAGAGGTAAAGGCAATTGACATTTTATCTAATGGGAAGTTACCATGAAACTCGTATTCATCCAATCATGCAACACTGATTTTCCCCCCCAAAGAAATCAAAAGAAAAGCACCAAAATCACATTGTTGAATTAAAAAAAGAAAGAAAAGAAACTGAGCAGTCGGCCCTCAATGAACAATCATCCACCTTTTCAGGTCTCATTTTTCGCCTTCTATCATTTGCAAAGATTTAAGCAACCTCACACTACCACATCAGCAAGCCTCGGTCTAACCTTTTCCAGATTTTTTTTATCCTCACACAGAAGGAGGGTGGGCCGCTGTTGCTTCCACATCACTGTATTCTTTTTGCAACGTAGCAGGAGTTTTCCATCCTTCCACCATTGGGCAGCATTAAATGTAGTGAACATGACCATGATTAAAATTTACGCCTTCATAACGCTTAAAACTCCTAGAACGAAGCCAAGAGCCATCAAAGTATTAACACAAATCTTCAGCCACTATCTCAATGAAATTTATTCAAAATGTGTAGAAATCTACTCACACAATAACTACGCTCAAGCCAAATAAGCTACCCAGTGACCGCGCATCATATACCATTCTATCTCCCTACACTGCACCCACTTTAAAATTATGGAAGGTCAAGTACAAAACAAAATCAACCCAAGCATCCAACTGGATGCTTCCCAACACGGATTACACTCCTTGCATCCTCCAGCTGATTCAAGCAGCCTTCAACCAACTCATACCACCGCGCAGGACAGTAATGGCAACAATAGACATAAGAAAAACCTTCAATACACTACCTGAACAATAAAGTGAAAATGTATGAAACATAACTGCAGATCCTATTACAAACAGTGGGGCGTGTCCTCTGCAGTGGACTCCACCACGAAAATACGGCTTGTCAACTTCCTCACACACCAACCTACAAGCTATCCAAATGCAATGGAATCCCGCAGAAATCACTATTCCTCCACACCCTTTAAGCCTGTTCTTCAATGACATTCCACTTTGGAATCCTATTATTACATCTACTGCTATGCCAATGGCATCTCCATCCTTGCCCAACACTCAAAGCCCACCCAAGCAGCTCGCGATATTATACCACTGGCTGTAGTTGAACCTGATGTCTGTATCAACGCTCAAACCTCTATGATGCTCCTCCCAACCTACAAACTAGAGTGCAGCAAACACTCCTGCAAACTTCTATCAAACAATCCGAGCAATTACAGGAACCGCATTCGGGAATTCTAAGGAATCCATCCCACACTCGCTTATGGCTTTACCTACTAGACAGGCAATCTTGCAGACACTCTCCTCACTACCCTACAGAAAAGACCTACACTCTGAAACAAGAACTCGGCCCGTAATACCCTATTTTGACGTCCGCAAATACAATTTCCCCATAAGACGAAATTGTATTCATTACCACCCTCCACTAAACATGGGCAAAACATCAAGAACATACTATCGAGCAGTGGTTCTTAACCTTTTTACTACCATACCACCTCTAGGAATTTTGGGCCTTCCCTTCACCCTACATCAAAATGACATTCATAAACTTCTCAATATTAGCCCCCACTTTCATTAAGAGAATAACAAATACAATTATAAAAATGCCCCCCCCCCACTGGAAATTATGGACACTTGCCTAGGAGGGGGGGGGGGGAGCACATAAGTTAAGAACCACTGCTATAGATATATACTCTAAAGACTCCCACCTCCCCGCAATCATTACTCACTCAAACATCACCTCATCTAAACTCTTAAACGCCATTCCACTCGATATATCAATGCAGACTAAACTTTCCCCCCTCCCACCACGTCACACACGGGTAATCCTGGCTAGGCTCCAGTGCGATCACCCTTCCCCCCTCCCCAACACAAACACACGCATATGCATATACCTGACCTATAGATAGATTTGCTCCTGTCGTCGCCAGGAACCAGATAAACATAGTACTCCAAACACAAGTATAAAAGATACAACTTGCAAATAAACGGAGTGATACTAGATCTCTGGGACAACCAGCGCCGAAGGGTGAATTAGGTTGAAGCTGCCAGGGAGAACTTGAATGAGTTGGCAAATTATGAAAAAGAGTAACCATTACGCAATGGATTCTTGCAATTAATATTAATCAAGTTCCAAAACTATATTCGATTAGCCGAAGAGTTTGCACCGCATTAAAGAAAACAATATTTTTTATAAACTTTAATTACTAAATGAACGACACTCTTTTTTTAACACATTCTAACATTTTCATTCCAGTCAAAATTTGCTATTAGCACCTTCACACTGCCACCTTTTCTGAAGCCTGAAAAATCACTCTAGGGAAAAAGCTCCAATGATATTAACGTGGAATATCATTTAATTACTCCCCCCCCTCAAAAAAAATACTCCTTCGAATGAATATATAAATTAAGATCCCACGATGCTAAAAGGTTGTAGAACAAAATATTAACTATATATATATAATTGCTTATATCAACATTTCTAGTGGCGGGCGACTCTACATCTCACTATGTGGTGGGTCGGTGTCCCCGTGTTGCTTTTTTTTTCTTTCCCCAAAGTGGCACACTAACTTTCAGGATGACCAATTATCTGGAAAATTGACAAATAGAATCCCTGTGGACGTAGGCCAATAATAGAAGCTATTCCCCTCTCCCGATCGACGCAACAACTCAAAGCCCAGCAGGAAGGTCGCGTTTTTTAAAACTGTAGCCGCCCTGTAGGAAACGAGAAAAGAATCGAAGAGTGGTCAGTCATTCCCAAGTGGATGGGACACGACCACCCCGACCTGGGTACAATCCTTGAGTGGGACCAACCCGACTTGGATGTATCCTGGGCAGGGTTAAGTTGTAATTGAACTTCCACTTCCTAACTATTCTATGAACAGGGGGAGGGGAGGGGGGCTAAAATTACCCCAGCATGCAACAGCCTCCTTCTACTTTAACCTGGTCCATCAGGACAGCATCACATAAAAGCGCGGCTCCCCTAAATTGTGGTAACATTGACGGGGACCTACAGCACAGCCTGTAAGATCAAACCCTTCTCCCCCTTAATCACCTAAGCGGTCGAATGGAGCAGAGAAGCCCTTCACTTCCCGGTCATCTATAGCCAACAACATCCACTTGTCCTGTGCCAGCCCCCTTTCTCTCAAACACTCACCTCTATAATAATCAATCCATCTTTTAGGTGGTCTTCTATACCCTTGCAACGGTGATACGTGTGTGATGGAAGAAGCATTTGTTTCTTCCTGTTGGAATGCATTCAGATGATTTGCGTCCAGAGATTGGATGGAGTGAATATAGATTGGCGTAATCTCTTCCGTGAATGGTGTGTGTGTGCGGAGGATCTGGAGTCCTTTTACAATAGTGAATCTACACTTCAACATCTACCCTTTTCCCACTACAAGTGGGGTTTGAGCACTTCACCTCTACTAAGTGAATCTACTCAGACTACATCAGAGAGCTTTAGGTAGACTCAGGGAATTTCATTAATAAACAGTTTGAGGGGTTGTAGCAGCGTGAATAGTGCGAAAGTAGGCTTATAAGATTGTTTTGAGTGTAAATTTTAAAGCTGCTGGATGACCGAGTGGTCTGAGCGCCCGTCAATAGCATCTCTGTGAGGCAGAGTCTGTTGGTTTGCATTTCGCCAATGCTTTCCCTTTTCGGGTCTCTAATTTCTAGTATCACCATCACTAACATAAGGTCGGTGCAAATTCAATATATGTTGTCATGGGTTACTAAAATAAGATGAAAAAACACGGGAGATAAATAGAATTTGGATGAATAACGGGATTAAATAAATCTTAAAGTAGGTCGTTGCATGGCAAGTCACTAGATTCGATCCAAGATTATGGGATTATTTTATTGTGAGCAGATTGTAACTGGTCTCTCTCCCCCCATTTTGCTGAAACCAAGATGGAAATATTCCACAGCCTAAAGTGTGCTAAAGCACTTCATTAAGAGTGTGCGGCACCAACGGTCGAATTGATCTTGGCATTCACAGTAGGAGGGGGGCGCTCCCTTCGAATGTAGTGCCTCCCCTCGACCACATAATAAACATCGTTCGAGGCAAAACGTAAAATTTCCGTCCTCTTTCACTCTGCCGAACTATAACTTGGATCTAAGGTTGAGTTCAACAGCAAGGCTCGGACAAAGAACCTCAGTCAAGGCGGAAATTGCTTGTGGATTGGGAACAAGTTGGCACTTCCCGTCTGATCTGCAATGGATGACTTAAAATGTGATTGCAAATAAAACTCAAATCAGAGACAATGAAAAATTTTGATCCTGAATTAATGAGCCAAAATTGGTTGCCTACGAAGGCAGAGGCGTATAAATATCAAACGCCCAATAAGATGCTTTTATATTATTAAAATAATAAAAATAAATACCTGAATAAAACGGAATTAAAAAAAGAAATAGAAGGAACACTTGGGTGTCCCTAAGAAGGCCCAAAACCTCATTCAGGGACCTGACAGTGCAGACAATAATTAAAATGGTATAAAATTTTTGTCCGCCCATCCTTCAACTACCTTCAAGGGAATAAGTCACCGTAATTAAAATTCTAGCCAAGTACAATGCTATTATAAAATTGGAACAAAATAAAACAAAACAAAAGAATCACGCTCCGGGGTCGGGAGGAGGCGGACCTACCCTTGGCGCCGGAATATGCGACCTACAACAGAGAATCAAATAAAATGGTGGAGGCCAGCCTCCTCCAAAAAGTCTGATAGTCCACAACTCTGTATACACGAACCCGTCCCGAGCACAACGGACAAGCGGCAGTGACCACGCTCATCCCAGTAAAGTGCATAGTAATGCGCCGTCAAATGGCGATGCGTGCCGCGATTGTTGTGCCCAATTCAGAGACGAAAGAAAGCAGCCTGAAGCCATCGTGGCATTGGGGGGGATGGGGGGAGGTAGGTCCATGGTAACAATCGCGGCGCCATAGCAAGCAACTTAAGTTCCCTTTGGCCGTCTCCCATCTTCTTTGCCAAACAGGTGGGAGGGCTGTGCTGATTCCTGTCATGTAGTCGGTGTTGGGAAGAGTGAAAGCCCAGTCATCGCCGAGCTCATTTCCCACGTGTCCAGGAACGCAACAGATGATAATCTCGACATCCGCTCGGCTCGCCAAAACCGTGGCGTCACGGATACCGCGAACCAAAGGATGCAGATATTCCAATGCCCCGAGAGTACTCAGGACACTTTGTAGGTCGATAAAGATCACAATAGTAGTTAGGCACACGGCGCTGAGGTTGCTGGAGTAAATCTCAATGGCCTCAAACACCGACCGAAACTCGACGAATGGGGCGGAGAAATTAGTCATTTCCTGAAATGGAGACCGCGCTCGTTCCGAACAATGAGCGGTTTTCAGGTGGCAGAGGGCCAGAAAATGATAGTTGAATGCTTCGTTTTGGGTTGTTTTTTTTTTAGGAGTCCATCTGGCGACTGCCTACTAGGGCAGAAGTCGCCGTACTAACACAAGAGCCTACTACTAGGCTAATTGAAAAAAAGTCTAAACAAAACAACAAAAAAGGAAAAGCAAAAAGGCAACAAGATGGAAGCCTGGTTGGGCGTATGAGGTACGCCCACCTCAACCGGCGCAATAACAAGAGGCCTACAAAAAAAGGTTAAATAAGGTGGAAGAAGCTAGCCTCCTCCAAAAAGTCACATAGTACACAAGTCTCTGTGCACGAACCAGTCCCGAGTACAAGGGACAAGCAGTAGCAACCCCGCTCGTCCCGATACCGGGACAGATAAGGTGCGCGAAGATCACCCAGACTGGGCCATGCAACAAGAATGTGCAGAACAGTCTGAGGGACAATGCAGTCATCACAATAAAGCGCAGGCGAGCGCTCCATCAAATGGCGGTACGCCCCCACGAGTGTGTCCAATTCGGAGACGACAGAAAGCAACCTGAACCTGTCGCGGCATTGGGGGTAGGTGCAAGGGAACAGTCACGGCGCAATGGCACGCAACTTTAAGTTACCCTCGACCGTCTCCCATCTTCTTTGCCAAGCAGCCCATATTCCTGCATTGTAATTGGTGTAAGGAAGAGCGAAACGCTGGTCGTAGAATCTTTGGCGACCTCATTCCCAGCAATTCCTACAGAAGATAATCTCGACATCTTCCAGGTTCGCAAAAACCGTGGCATCACGGATAAGGCAAACCTGGGGATGCAGCGAGTCCAATGCCCCGAGGGGACTCAGGGCGCTTTGTGAGTCGCTATAAATCACAATAGAGTCTCCGAACCGAACACGTCGCGTTATCTCCAGTACCAAGCGGTGTATGCAACCAGTTCGACCGTGAAGACGAAAGCAACGCTTGGCAGAGGCCCGCTGACTTCAAACATAGGGGATAAGGCGTGGAAATCGACCCCCTCTTGGGACTTGGAGCCATCGGTATACACTGGCACGGTTCCAGCGTGACACGAAGTCTGCTCCAAAACTGCCCGGGTTGTAGAAAGTTTGAGAGCAGAAGTGTGGTGATAATTAGTCGAAGGTAGAACCGTTCAGGGTAGAACCAGGTGCGCCACCGGCCCGAGCGCTATACTGAGCTCTCGAAGGAGTTTTCTAGCCCTAAACCCAAAGGGATTAGGGTATGACTGGCGTCTCTCGGCGGCAGAGGCAGTGTTGAGATCAGTTGCGGATGCAGTGAGAGCTGTTGGCGACTGGGGGAGGCGCCGAGCTGGCGCGTACATACGAATAATGCACTGTACACGGCGCAGAGTGAGTCGCATCTCCCCAGCATCGACAAGTAGGTTATCAATTAGGAAAGTGCGGTTACAAGGCACCGGTAGCCAGGCGAAGACAGGTGTGGTGGATCGAGGCCACCTTCCGCAATACACGCTCGGCTGCGGATGCATAAAACTCGCATCCATGGTCGCGTTTCGAACGAACAAAGGGTCGATAAAAAAGTCAGGCAGTAGCAGCATCAGCACCCCAGACGCTGAACGTCACGGAACGAAGAATATCCATGGTGCTGGTACAAGATACTAAGGCTGCGAATATGAGAATACCAGGTGAGGCGTCAGTCAAATAGAGGCGAACCCCATTTAGAAGCAAGTCTGGGTCAGGGTCGAGCCATGGATGGCGGCAAGAGGGCAACCGCCTTAGTCTTGGCCAAGGAAAGCATGTGAGCTTCGGCGTAGCGCGACTCAGTTTAATGCCTGTTGGAGTCGACGCTCCAGAGTTGGCATCTGGGCCGCGCCAAAAGAGATGGAAAGGTCTTCCACGAAGAGCGTAGCAAGAACGTCTTCCAGCAGCACCGAGGTGATGCCGTTGATGCTCAGGGCAAAGAGTGTGACCCTGATGACACTTGCCGGCGGGACAAACTCTTCCTACTCCATTGGGCCGGAGAGGACTCCCTCCACCTGTACGCGGAATCGACGATCTCGCAAAAATTCAGATATAAACATTGGGAGGCGTCCCCTCACCCCCATCCTGTGGAGAGTATCCATGATACCGTATCGCCATGCGGTATCATAGGCCTTCTCCAGATCGAAGAACACCGTGGTGTAGTGCTATCTACGAAGAAAGGCCTCGCAGACGGCATTTTCCAATCGGAGCAGAGCATCCGACGTGGAGGGGAACTTGCGAAAGACGCACTGTGCGGAAGATAGGTGGCCTCCGCTGTAGAGATAAAAAGGCTAATCTAACATTTACCAATTTCTCCAACTTGCACATGCAGGAGTTTAGAGAGATTGAACGGAAACCGACCGGGGTAGAGTGATCTCTCCTCGGTTTGCGAAAAGCGAGCAAAGTAGCAATTCACCAGGAGTGTAGGAGGATACCCTCTACCCAGATCCTGTTGAACAAATCTAATATATAGGCCATGCCTCGCTCACCCAGGTGCCGAAGCATGGCGTAGGGGACATCGTCCAGACCAGGGTCGGTGTCTGCACACGAAAAGAGAGCGGAACGCAACTCATTCAATGTAAACCTGTCGTTGAAGGGTTCTCCGCCTCTGGAGGTAAAGTCCAGTAGGCGGCCTTCCGCGTCATCACGACGCGGAGTGAATACTGGCCGAGCAGCATTCCGGCTAGAAAATGCGGAGAAAACAGTCGCGAAGGATCCCGCCACGGACGCGGGGTCTGAAGCAGTCCCATTCTCCTGAAACACGGGAGGGGGGTCCTGCGTGAACCTGCCCCGAATCCTTTTGACTCGCTTCCACACCTCTGCTAGAGGGGTATTCCCGTTAAGTGACGACACGTATGCCCGCTAAGAAGAGGGGCGGGCGTTCTTCGAAATATACCGGAACCTAGCCCTAGCTCGACGAAATTCACCGACAGTGAAGTCGTTCGGGCGTCGCATATAGCGCATGTAGGAACAACGCTTCTGTTTGAGGGACGCTTCACACAGCTGACCAGCACGGAATCGGTCGGCATGCAAAAAAGCCAAACGTTCTAAGAATAATAGTTAGGCCACGGCGATGAAGTTGCCGGAGAAAAACTCAACGGACTCATCTACCGGCCTAAACTCCTCGACTGTGACAGAAAAATCATTCATTTACTAAAATGCGGACCATCGCGCCAAGCACCAACGGGGCGGGCTCTCAGGAGGCAGCGGCTCAGAAAATGATATTCGAAAAGGAAAGTGATCACTACCATGGAGGTTATCGACTATCCCCCACCCCAAATCGGGCTGTGCATCGGAGAGCACAAAGATAGATCGAGGCAGGAAAATGAAGCAATTCTCGGGCAATGATGCGTAAACTCATCCACATTTAGGACACCTATCTCCAGCTCGTCAATCATGTCAAAAAGGACCTAAGCGCTGGGATTGATGGAGTAGGCTCCCCAGAAGGGGTGTCTACCGTTCAGATCCCCGAGCAAGAGCAAGGGCCACGAGGCAGTGGAAACCCCCCCCGTGTCGATGTCAGCTGAAGTGGAATGTACGCAGAAATAACAGTATACCTCCTATCCAGGTGCAGCTGCACAGCTACTGCCTGGAAGGAGATATCTAAAGCAAAGAGAGAATAACAAAGACATCATGCAGGGTGTAAATGGCGCAGCCTCCTACCCGGACCCGATCTCGTGGTGGTAGGGACGCAAAACCATTATACCCAGGAAGGGTGGGCAGGGGCACGCGCCCAGCTAAGGGAAAACACGAGGAGACGAGCCTCCGCAGCTCCTCCCAGTTAGTCCGGAGTCCACGGCAATTCCATTGAAGGAATATGCATTCCATGCCTAGCTCGGAGAAGATGCGGGGGCCCTCTTAGAGAAGACCCTCACGGGAATGGCCGTACGCTTCCCGAGGCAGAAGTCCGGGCGCTGTTGGCCGGACAATGGCACTGAAGTCGCTATCGCTTTCGAGAACTTATCGAGGGAGGTTGAGCTCGCCATGCGAGTCGTTTCCTCCCTCAACCTCGGCCAGGCGGGGTTCCATCCTTCGGAGGATCCACCGCCTTAGAGTAACCCAGCCTAGCACTGGGTGTGTGCTTAGGAGCTGAATCTCCTTTAGTGCTGTCCTCCTTTCGGGGGGGGTAGCTTTAGGAACCCCGGAAGACGGCCTCACGAATAATTTCAGGGGTGTTGCCTCTTGGGAGTCTAACGACTCGGTGGAGGTGCCGGCCGTTTCGCCCTTTGTGCCACCAGCTTTGCCCGGGGTGGGTAGAACACGCAGAAGGGTTCCAAATGGGTGTGGAAACTACCGTGCTCGTAGGCCTAGAGGAGACATGAGCAGAGGGCGTATTTTTTAACATTGAGGCATAGGATGTCCCAGGCAGTGCCGCGCGCACCAGGACCAAGTCTTTGCTTTTCTTCTCAAGGAGATACGCACTATGTTGCTTCGACTAAGCCGGTTGCGGCTCTCCGGTATTGACACACTTGGCCACTCCCGATTTGGGCTTATCATGTGCGGTCTTGGAGCAACTTACACAGACTTGGGGTAACCCCGACTTTGCACGCCTACATGAGCGATTCATTTGGCCGAAGCGATGGCAGTAGTAGCACCTCCGCGGCAGTGCACGAATGCCTTCACGCGGTAGCGATACCAACCGACACGCACCGACTCACGGAGATGGCACAGTCGAACGTGACGAAGAGTGTAGGGGTGGGTCTCGAGGCTCCTCCCTGTTTTCTCATCACACGTTCGACCTTGACCGCTCCTTGGTCGGCCAGCTTTAATGCGAGGTCATCTATAGAGTAGTCCACGAGTTCCCTCGCATAAACTATTCCTTTCACGAAGTTCATGGTAGAGTGCTTCGTTTCACTCACCGGGGTGCCATTAAGTGTCCAAAGAGCACTAATCTTTGCCGCCTCGGAGGGATTCGACGCATTCGCCAAAAGGCTCCAATCCGAGAAACGGGTCACCTTCGGCTCTCTACCAATCAGGATAGCTCGTGATCTACACTGATAGATCATGTTGACCTTGGCCAACATGCTGCCATCAGTGTAGCGAATAACTAGAAAGCGTTTGAAGCCAGTGGGCTCGAAAACTCCAGGTAACCTCGGAATGAGGGGTCGCGACGTAATCGAGGCTCGGCTATTCGCACATTTGGTCTTTGTGAGGGACTCCCCACCCGAGAAAGCACCGGGGTTGGACGTGCCGATTTTGGCTTGGTCGCATCCCGAAACGGCAGCGGCCCCGTCCGTCCCCGTGGCTCCCGGCAAGGGAAACAAACCCTTAGTCTATATCGTCTCTCTTTTCTTTTTATGAGAGGAGGGCGGGGAATGAACCCGCTTCTCTCCTCCGCCCTAAGGAGCCCTTAGGCCGGCTTCAGCAAGATCCTTCTCCAAGATTGAGGTCTTTTCTGTCAAAGGGGCACCAGCCGGGCGAGGAGGTGCCTCCTCGGTTTCTGTACTTGGCACGGAGTCCGGGTTCGACCCCATGGAAGATCCTACCGTCTGGGGGTGGGTTACCTCAGGGGGGCCTCCATGTTGCCATCCCACCCTAAGACATCACTGATCCTATTCGAGGAACCGTTTGTCTCGTTTTCTTGGGCCGGTGACTCGGCATCGGCGAGGAGAGGAGGGGTTGCACGTACAGTCACCCCCTGTAAACTTGCTATGCACGCCAGCATGACTTTAGAGAGCACGGGCCGACGGGCACTGTCATCCCTCATCCCCATAAAGGGGTTGGCCCTATTGAGCCACTCCCGTCAATTATGGGCCACTGGCATGCTTTCTTGGCAGTCCCCTGGGAAAGTAAAGGGGGGCTGCCGCTAATAAGAGGGAGTCCCCTGCACCCGTAGGCATAGGAGAAGAATAAGCCTCCTCTCCGGTAAAAGAAGTTTGGAGGGTCCCCTGAGAAAGTATAGGGTGGGGGCAGGACCTCCTTTTCTACTGTGGTGCTACCCGAGCGCGGCTCCGACGGTGGTCAATGGGAAGTGGAGAGTTTTTTGATTTTTTATTGTCATCACCGGGAACGGCGACTTTATTAGTAACCAGGGACGCAAACGCTAATCACTCCACGCAGTAGCCCGTTCAGCAAGGGGTGCATACGAGGCCGGAAAAGCCAGTTGCCGCCATTCAAGACCACTCCTCCCACCCACTGGCCAGGCAGCCCTTCAGCATAGCGGCTTCACCTTGGGCTGGGAGTAAAATTGATAGACTGAAAGGAGAGAGAAAAGGTATGTGAGGAAGGTGAGGGTGGGGGTGAAGCAGGTTGTTAGACCCCCCCCAAAAGGAGCTCAGGGGTGAGGAGGCGTTGTCACCTACCCCCTCAGCCCCACTCCGGGATGGTTGGCTGAGAGGAAGCTGGTCGGTGTCTACCCTGTGAAATTAGAAGCCGACCAGAGAAAGTTGTGGGATGTTGTATGGAAAGTGAGGAAGAGAGGGTGTCAGAAAGAAAGAGAAGAGGCTAAGCTCGGGCCGCACGGGGCACTGAGTCCGGTCAGCACGGGGGTCAGGAAACCAAATCATCGTGCCCCTTACGGGGGATAGTTGAATGGGAAAGTGGTCACTACCATGGAGGTCATCGACCACCTCCTACCCCAAATCAGGCTGTGCATCCGTAAAGGAGAAGGAAATACGAGACAGTAATGCATTAACTAATCCACATTTATGACACCTATCTCCAGCTCATCTATCAGGTTGGCAAGGACCTGACCCCTGGGATGTGTCTAAGGGTGCCTACCGCTCAAATCCCCCGAGGATTAGAAAGGGCCTCGCCAACCGTGTTACGATGCGGCGGAAGTCCCCAGCTTCGAAGTAGGCTGACGGTGGAATGTACGCAGAAATAACGGTATGCCTCGTATCTAAGTGCAGCTGCACAACTACTGCCTGAAAGGAGGTATTTATAGCAAAAAGAATGGAGACAGCATCCGGGAGTAAATCGCGCATACTCCTGCCCGGCCCCCATCCCGTGGTGGTGGGGTCGTAAAACCATTATACCCCAGCAGGGTGGGCACGAGGCTAGCGCATAGCATGGTCTCCTGCAAAAAGATAACCAAGGTAAAATGGGAGGAGACGAGCCTCCGCAGCTCCTCCCAGTTGGCCTAGAGTCCGCGGCAATTCCATTGAAGGAATATGGCCTCCAGGCCTAAGTCGGAGGAAATGCGGGGGGGCTCTTCAAAAAGAAGACCCTCACGGGAAAGGCCGTACGCTTCCTGGAGGCAGATCTCCGGGCGCTGTCACCTTCGAGGACTTATCGGGGAAGGTTGGACTCGTCATGCGAGTTATCCTCCCTCCGCCTTGAAACCTTAGGCAGGCGGGGGTCCTCCCTTTGGAGGATCCACCTGCCCGGAGCAACCCAGCCCTGATTTGGGCGTTGCTGCCTTCCTTTCATGGGGCAGCTTTAAGAAACCCGGAAGACAGCTTCACGACCATCTATCTTCAGGGGGGTTGCCTCCTGTGAGTCAAACGACACGGTGGAGGCGCGCGGCAGTTTCGTTTTACGGGAGACGGACACGCTGGGTGGGGGGTGGGGGAGCCCTGGTTTTATCAAGGCAGTAAAGCCCAGCCTATAGGCCCTCCAAAGCAGTCACATGTGGCTGGTCAGGTCATGTGTTGAGGCCAAGAGGGAGCAAGGTTCTCCAAATATTACCTGTGCTATGGTTTCCCATGCAGCACCGCCCCGCCACCATCCCCATGTCGGAATGAATGAAAGATACTTCAAAGAGGTGCAGAAGACGACCCCGAGAGAGAAAGAACGCGCACCAGTTTCTCGAGGGAGGGAGTGTAGTGGTGATAGTTCTTACGACCCTCTTCGCCTTCCCCACGGCTGACGAGGCCGGAAGGACAAGATCCTGTCAACTGTGCAATGGCTGCCCATGCTACAACTCGCCTCCCCATGCGCAGGGAGGCCGGAAAGGCGTGCCGCTCTTCCAGGAACCAAATGTAACAGTGGGCAGCCGAAATCCATAGCGGGGCCAATCAGGCACTTTGAGATCCGCGGACTTGAAGGATTACTTACCCTCTTAGCTTTGTCAGAAGCTCCATCTTAACCAGCATCTTGGCCGCCTGGCGACACGTATCGAGGGAAAGGGCGGAGAAGAGACAGCGGTCTGCGGCGGGCACTTCTAAGGCCTCTTGAATCGCAACCACGAGACACGATTCGTCCTTGAAAGCAGGTCGGTCCCCCTACCGAGGACAATCACGATATAGTGAAGTGAATGTGGACATTTGGACTCAGTAAAAGCACCCCCTCCCCCTTTATGCCCTATTAAGCACACATATTTTATGTACTCAGAATGACCTTCATAGTGATAGGGAGCTAAGTGCTGTAGTATTTTGTCCACTTAGGGTTCATCCCTGTCGGAAGGACCCTCAAAAACCACTCTCCATGTCTACTTACCATACACTTCCTACTCAGGCAGCCCTTTCTATCTCACTCTTTTTACCAAATTAACTCACCTTTTATGGGGTCTTCCAACCCTCCTCACACCCAGTTACTCTCGTACACTCCACAAGTCTATTGTCATCCATTCTTCTCAATTGGCATACACCAACTCACTACACATCTCTCATGCCCTACACACCTCACTACACATCGTTTTACCCAGTCGTTTCTCACTCAAGCCAACGATGCTGCCTGGACGAGATCGGAAGAAGGCATTCCAAATCCGACCTTCCCCCCCGTCCCTCGGCTAAAGTTAGGGGACCTTCCACACCCAAACCCTCAGCATTCACTAATGCTCTAAAAACCTCAAGCCGAGATTTTGAAGGTGAATTCACGATTCCCGGTTACCAGCTCGTCCTGAAAGATAGGCCAGACAGAGAGGGTGGCGGTGTGATGTTGTATGTCAAGGATACTCTCAACTCGACGGATTGCAACATCGTATCTAACCATGAACTACTAGGTGTTGACCTAGAGATAGGTCCTCCAAATACAGGACCCTGGTGCTTTATAGACCTCCTGCCCAACTCGTTGAAAAGGACAGAGATCTGTACCAGCTACTAGGAGAACTTGTCGAAGACAGAGTGTGTATCGTCATGGGTGATTACAACACACAAGTTGACTGGGAAACCAGAGAACCCTGTGGTGAGAACGCACTACTACTGGAGTTCGCGAACGAGTTCCTCACTCAATGGATGAGAGAGCCAACGAGAGGAAACAATATCCTCGACTTGGTTTTCACCTCTGAGGACCTCTCTGTTGGCGAAGAGCTCGGTGGCAGTGACCACCGACTAATTAGATTTGTAGTCAAAGCTCTGAAGGCAGGGCCTGCAACTAGTAAATCGAAGAAACTCGATTTGAAAAGAGCAGGCTTTGCAGGTCTTCGTGCTGGACTGACTGACGCGAGGCTAGAAGTGTGCGATGTTGTTGAAGACTCGTGGAACAGTTTCAAAACCACATTCATGAGTCTTCAATCGCGTTTCATCCCTCTGAAATGTCCCCGTCGGTCTTCTGTTCAACCAAAGTGGTTTAATCGAGAAATCGGCCAACTGCTTAGGAAGAAGAGAACTGTGTACCGACAATCGAAGATCTCGGGTGACTTTGACGAATACCGGAGGCTAGCCAGGAGAGTGAAGTCCAGCATAAGGGCGGCTAAGCGTTCTGAGGAACTCCGAGTGGCGAGACCCTGTAAAGAGAATCCCAAGGAGTTTTTTGGATATGTGAACAGCCGTAAACCAATCCGTCGAACGATTGGCCCTTTGAGAAATGAGGAGGTGACATTAAAGCACTTAGATGCAGAAAATGCTAACCTCCTCAACGACTACTTCTCTTCAGTGTTTACTGAAGAGTGTGGTCCATCCCCCAGCCAATGGATTCCTACTCGGGGACAAAGCTGGAGGATATGGACTTCACCGAAGGAGAAATAAAGAAAAAGATCACTGACCTAATGACGAATAAGTCCCCTGGACCGGACGGGTTTCTACCTAAAGTGTTGAAAGAAGTGCGCGATCAAGTGTCACGACACCTGAGCGCAATCTTTAACATGTCAATCCGGACCGAATGCGTTCCTAGAGACTGGCGTGAAACGGAGGTGACTCCTATCTTCAAGAAAGGAGACCGAAGCCAACCGTCGAACTACCGACCTATCAGTCTGACTTCGATAGTCGGTAAACTCATGGAAAGCATCATGGTGGACAAAATGACGTCGTATTTAGAGTCAAACCTGCTACTGAGGAGTTCCCAGCACGGCTTCCGAAGGCAACGGTCATGCCTGACGAACCTTGTGGAATTCTTCCACTTCGTGTTCAGTGAGCACGATCGGGACAAGGCGGTGGATGTGGTGTACTTAGACTTTCAGAAAGCCTTTGATAAGGTACCACACCGCCGCCTTCTCCGGAAAGTGCGAGCGCTGGGCATAGACGGAAAAGTAGCCGGCTGGATCGAGAACTGGCTAAGTGGCAGACGGCAACGGGTGGTGGTGAATGGACAGGCTTCTAAGTGGGTGCCCGTTACTAGCGGGGTGCCTCAAGGTTCTGTCCTGGGACCACTACTATTCATCATCTACGTCAACGACATGGACGGTGACATGGTTGCCAAGATTTCCAAATTTGCCGACGATACCAAGCTTGGTATGAACGTTGCAAAGGATGGAAATACTGCCCGCCTGCAGGAAGATCTTGGGAAGATTGGGGAGTGGTCGGACACGTGGCAAATGCCTTTTAACGTGAACAAATGCAAAGTAATGCATATCGGCCACAGAAACCCCCAATCTCAGTATATCCTTAAGGCACTGCTCTTGAATCGAGTGACACTGAGAAGGACTTGGGTGTAACTATCACTAGCGACCTCAAGTTCTCGAAACAGTGCATTGAGGCAGAGAAGAAATCCCAAAGGATGTTAGGCTACATAAAGCGCCAGTTTGGATACCGTAACAAGGAGATAGTACTTTGTCTGTACAACTCCCTCGTTCGGCCGCACCTGGAGTATGCCGTACAATTTTGGAGTTCTTCGTTTCGAAACGATATCGCAAGGTTGGAACGCGTACAAGCCAGGGCAACCAAGCTGATTCCCTCTATCCGACATAAAAGTTATGAGGATAGATTAAGGGAATTAAATCTGTTCTCGCTGGAAACCCGTAGACTGCGTGGTCAGCTCATCGAAGTTTTCAAAATACTTCGAGGGTTCGACAATGTTGACTACCGGGATATTTTCACACTGAGTGAGAACAGAACGCGCAATCACGGCTTCAAAATTAACCTGAAGCGTTACAACCGCAATCTGTGTGGAAACCTTTTCACGTACAGTATCTGCGGTAAGTGGAACGCACTTCGAGTGGAAGTTTTCAACAGTGAATCTGTTGACCAGTTTAAGTCAAGACTAGACAAAGTCTTGAAAAGCGGCCGTTCAGGGACGCAAAACAATTGAGCAGCCATGTGCCTGTTCGATTGCTAGTCCAAAGGTACCCTCTTTGAATGGACCGTAAGGTCTCCTAGGGTACTTACTTTCCTTGTTACTCTAATCGCCGCCAGATACTTCCCTCCGATTAATAACCTTGCAGTCGCAATCTGCACCACCATAACTTTCAATCCATCCTTGATAGTTAAAACTTCGCACTTGTTAAAGGTTGAAACCATGGACTAGGATATCACCCACCCCATTCTCATCTTCTTACTCTTTTAGACCTCTTCATTCACAGACCGCGTCATAAGAACCCATCCCCTAACACTCTCCCTCATATACCTACTTCTCTCACTACTCCATCTATAAAAGATATTAAGCAACCACACAACCTTGTCAAACCACTCAATACGGCTATATCTCACTCTAACACACGCCCTTACTTAAAAAATAAATACTCTTCTCACCATCCAATACTTTACCCCTCCCTACACGCATTTTTAGCACTTGCCATAATGCTCCTTTATCTACATAAGCTTTCTACAGATCCATGAAGCCAGCATACACTACTTGTTAGAACTACAGAAAATGTTCCCAAGAGAAGAGTCTAAATGAGCCTTACTCAAGCCAAAGATGTAGTGAAAGAAAAGAACTTACTGCAACTTTCAGCGCAACTTGATAGTTGAGCAGAAAGGGTTGAACGAGATCGATGAGAAGAGTATACAAGAGATTCTTCTTGGTTTCCCCCTCGGCTTCTTTCGAGATGGCGAATCGATAATCTGCTCTCCTTTCGACGCATCCTTCTTCTTCCAGGAAGGTGAAGGCGAAGTCAAAGTCCTGTCCAACGCAAAACAAAGATCCACTTGAGCGATCGTTTTTCCAAACCAGAGAACGAGTTTCAACAAACCAACAAAAGTGAACAAATCCAAACCTTTTTGCAGAGATGTTTTTCGAAGATGAAATCGAAAGAAAATATCGACCTCAGCAGATCGAACTTAGCAAGCAACTGATCTGCAAAGGAACAATGAATTCAGGGATAGTAGAAAGTAAAACTGAAGATTCAACCCACTTCAACGTGGTTATACCCCTTGCTTAAGAGCAAGGAAACACTAAGGTGGGTAACCCAGGGGGCTTACCCACCCCGCCAAAAATTAATTGCTCCCCACGAGCAGAAGACTTCGACCCATCCAATCGCCTGTACTATAGGCCCTCATCAACGTTGCCACAATTAAGTGAAGGCGCACGCACCTACTGTGGACTGTCCTGAAGGGCCGGGTTAGAGTGGAGGGAGGCTGTTGCATGCTCTGTGAATTTGATCATCCCATGCAACAGGTAGGAAGTGGAAGTTCAATTGCAACTTAACCTCACGCAGGATACATCGAAGTGAGGTGGTCCCACTCCAAGATTACATCCATGTGGAGTTGTCGTGCCATATCCACTTGGCAATGACTGGCCCCTCTACACCTCTTGCCATACGGGGTGGCTAGAGTTTAAAAGGCACAACCTTGCCTGCTGCCTGTCCTAATCAGTACAGCCTTATATATCCTAGAACTGTTGCAACAGGGATCAGGCCATTACACCCCTTGAAGGGCTTATTGGAAAAAAACCGATCTCATTAATCGTACCCCAATGCCCGGCACCCATCAATGGGCCTAGTTTCTTGCAGGCGTTAAAGGGCATTGTTTATAGGGATCACAAAGCCTTTCTTCTGGGCAGCAGGTCAGGCCCTTAAGTCTGGATGATTGCGCAACTCATTACGACTCACCTCGACTCGAGGGCTCTTCCGAATGCGACAACGCCAGACAAACCAAGATGGGGCGAATGAAGAAATGGAGAACTTGGTTGACGTAATACTGAAGCAGAAGGTGCGCCACGGAGCAGTCAACTGAAAAGCACAACATACGTGAACTTTGAAAAGAAACGGACGAGGAAAATGTGTAGCTTCAACATGGATCCTATCTACTGCTACTCGGATCAAATTCACCTAGGGAACCAAGATAACCGCCCCGGCCAAGAGGAATGGGGTCAGAAAAACAGAACCCACTCATAAAGGCACTAAAAGAAACCCGGATATTTTTTTTATTAACGATTCTTTCTGGCGACCACTAACCAAGGCAAGGTCGCCGAAATTACATAGACAAACCTATCTAGAATACATTAAATTAAAAATGATGAAGGCAAAAAATGAGAGCAATAACATAAACCTATAAACAAACCGACAACAACCAAGTGAATTATATCTGGCAAATGCTTATAAGGGCATAAACTGCTGTAAACATCTTATAGCCTAATACTAGAATAGGTTAAATCAACAAACCCGAAACCCAAGGTGGAAAAACAACAAAAACAAAAAGAACAACAATCAGGCGTCGGCCCGCATCTCCCCCAGTGTGAGAGAATCCAATCGACACAAAAGAGAGCAAATAACCTCCTCCAAAAAGCCATATAGTCCACAAGTATGTGTATGGGACTCTCCCGGCACCGGGACAGGTAGCGTGCACGAAGATTAACCAGACTGGGACATTCAACAAGAATGTGCCGAACACTCTGGCGGACAACGCAGTCGGCGGTGAGCGCTCCATCAAATGGCGGTGCGTCCCGCGAGTGTGTCCGATTCGGAGACGACAGAAAGCAACCTGAGGCCGTCGCGGCATTAGGGGGTAGGTCCATGGGAACAGTCGCGCCGCAATGGCACGCAACTTTAAGTTTCCTTTGACCGTCTCCCATCTTCTTTGCCCAGCAGCCAGGAGAGCTGCCCGTATTCCTGCCATGTAATCGGTGTGAAGAAGAGCGAAACGCTGGTTTGGTCGCCCAGTCCTCGCTGACTCTTTGGCGCCCTCATTCCCCGCAATTCTTACATGTTCAGGAACCCAGCAGAAGATAATATCGATATTCACCCAGCTCGCGGCAACCGTGGCGTCACGGAAACCACGAAGTACGCGGGGTAGAGATTCCAATCACCCATGAGCACATAATAGGGTTTATGAGTCGCTAAAGATCACAATCCGGTCTCGAAACCGGGAACGACGTGTTATCTCTCGTACCGAGGTGTAAGTTTTAGGACAGAAACATGGTGACAAATAGTTAAAGGTGGTAGCTTCCAAGATGGCGCCCTGGACAGAACCAGAGGAGCCACCGGTCTTAGAGATACACCAAGCACTTGAAGGAGTTTTCTAGCCCTAAACCCAAAGGGCTTAGGATATGATTAGCCTCTGAGGGCGGCAGAGGCACCCTCGAGATCGGCCGCGGATCCAGTGAGAGACGTTGGTGACTTAGGGAGGCGCCGGGCTCGCGCGGACAAGTACATAATGCATTGTGTACGGCATTAAGTGAATGGCATCTCCCTGGCATCGACAAGTAGTCTCTCAATTGGGAACATGCGGAAGGACCGGTCGCCGGGGGGATAGAGTCCACCTTCCGCAATACACGTTCGGCTCTGGATACATAAAACTCGCATCCGTAGTCAACCTTCGAAAAAACAAAAGATCGGTATAAAAGTGCTGAACGTCACGGAACGAAGAATGTTCATGGCGGGGGGACACGAGACCCTAAGAGTGTGAATATGAAATCCCAATGTTTGGCGTCCGTCAAAAACAAGAGCAACGAAACGGTCCGATTCAACCACCTCCAGGTGAATACCATTTAGGAAGAAGTCCGGATGGAGCCGTGGATGGCAGGAGCAGTAAACCACCTTAGTCTTCGGCAAGGAAAACCGCGGTCGAATACCTGTTGGAGCCAACTCTCCAGAGTTGCATCTGGGCCGCACCGAAAAAAGATCGAAAGGTCGTTCACGTAGAGCGTAGCGAGAACATCTTCTGGCAGTACCGATGTGATGCCGTTGATACTCAGGGCAAAGAGTGTGACACCTAGGACACTTCCCTGCGGGACCTCCTCTTCCTGCTCCATTGGGCCGGAGAGGGCTCACCGCACTCGTACACGGAATCGAGGCTGGAGCAAAAACTGATAAAGATTGGGAGGCATCCCATCGCCCCCATCCTATGTAGTCTCGATGATATCGTATCACCATGAGGTACCATAGGCCTTCTCCAGATCAAAAAACAGGTCTCAAGGATGGCATTTTCCATTCGGAGCAGAGAATACGACGTGGAGGGGAACTTGCGGAAGCCGCACCGTGAGGGAATTCTACGTGGAATCTCTTGTCCAGCACGGAACTTCCATGTGCTGTAGAAGGCTCTGTTAGGCTTAAATTGGTAAGCCTACCCCCCCCCCCCCTCATTGCGCAAGCGGTAGCCTCGAACCGCGCCCACCACGATTCACCTTTACACGGGCTAGAATAGCCTCGCAAGATTCAAGGTCATTCGAGAGTAGAGCTGTTTCCCACTAACACCCCCCCCCCGCGGGAAGAGCCTCAGACATAAATATTGCTCGTTTCCCATGAAACCGACACAGAGTTGAGAAGTCTCGCCCGGACCCAGGTAGATTCCCCCTAGTTCCAAGTCAGGAGCTAACAACAAAGCAAAGTGACAGCTGAACTATTTGTGTATTTGAATTAGCCCCAGCCAGTAGGGTAATTCCATTTAACGATCGCTACCGAGTGATTTTTCCGACTTCACTCATCAACTCCTGCCGAAGCCGCCCTCGTTCGCCCCTCGTTTTTGGGTGGCCGAAATACTCTCCCCTGGACATGACGTTACCGCCCTTCCCTTTTTTTTTGAGAACCATCATCACTTTAACATCCCGCTCAGAAGTTCCGAGCGGTCTCGCCTCACGTGCAGAAGACATCCGTGAAGCCTTACCCTGATGTCTCACCTGGAATCTTCCGTAAGCCAACCCCTCTCCCCCTTCAGTAACCCATTTGCGTTAATTCCCCCATTTGAATAGTCTCCTCCCATAACACATCTATTTTAACTTCATAGTCTGATTCATAACTACAATTCCGCCCCTCGTTTACTGATGTAATTTTGCCCATCAATTCTCTCATTATTTTTATGTAAATAAAATTTTATTTTTGTACATGCCTCTTTAAATAACCTTGAGCTTTGCCATTGCCCATAACTTACCTGACCTCGTTGCACTCTTTCTCGCTACGCAGCCCGTCTAAACTAGTGGTGTTCCGTCCCTTTTGTCGCTTCACCTTTGAGTTATTGGTCCCTCCCCCATAGATATAATATGGTATTGATGTAATATAATGTCATACCATGACATATATATTTATTAATATACATATTATATAAATTTGGTGTTAAGTGTGTTTGGGGTTTTTACAAATCTGTGTCATTTTAATTTTTGTATTGTACTGGGAGAAGGCAAGTTAAAGTTAATTGAAGAGCAGTGGAACATTAATCTATTTTGATTTTGTGTCAGACCCCAGGTAATTAATTTTTTTTTTTTACTGTGTTTGAATTTTGGAGACTCTCCTGGTTATTAATCCAAAAGAGTTAAGGTCTTTGGTGTCCTAATTCTGGTAGGACCATTTTTTTTCCCCCCCCATTTAGAAACAGCAGAGGTAGGTAGCTGTCTTAATTTTTTTTTGTGAACAAGGCCTTCACGAATATTCAAGTATTCGTTTCGCGTGGGTAGTGTCCTAGATCGTTCGCGTATCAGTGTTCCCTCAGTTAACTGCGTAAAAATGTCATCCTTCGAAAAATTCAAGAGTCAGGGTGAAATGTTAAGTCTTTCGGGCAAAGACCTGCTAAATTACGTACAGGAAGAAGAGAGGAACGAACGGGCAGAGCGAAGGGAATTGGAGATGGAGAAGAACAAGATGGAGATGGAGGAGAACAAACTGAAGATGGAGATGGAGGAGAACAAACTGAAAACGGAGATGGAGAACAAACTGAAGATGGAAGAATGTGAACCATTTTTTACCCATTTTGAGAGAATATTTCAGATCAATAGATGGGATCTCGAAAATGATGGCGTCGCTCGCTTACTTCCCCTCTTAAATGCCAAGTTAAGAAATATCTTCGTATCCCTTCCCCCAAAAGCAACTTTGGACTATTCCACGTTAAAGTCCGAATTGTTAACCGCTGTTCATATGAATAGCGAATTCTACCGCTCCCGATTCCGCCAGGAAAGGATCCGGCCTGGCCAAACATTTCAACAACACAGGTACATCCTCCAAAGACACCTTCAGTGTTGGCTGGATGTGTGCAAGATTCCCCAAGTCTACGAGTCCCTTCTGGACTTCTTCCTTAGGGATCAGCTTTTAGCTGCCGTAGCTCTCGAAATTCGCGCCTTCATTAAGGATAAACGTTGCGCCACTTTCAAGGAGTGCTTGGAAGAGGCCGATGTCTACGCGGGTAGTCACGATTATACCCTAAGGATGTTAAAAGGGCTCCCCAATCGCCCCCCAAAACTAAATTTTATGGCCCTAAGACCCCCCTAAATTGGTTCCAAGATTTACCAAAGTTCCTAGTCCCTCGAAGCCAAGAAACTTCCATCCATTTGAACACCGAAACGTTAAGCCCCTAGTTTCTTCTCCCCCGGTTGTGTCATACCAAAAGAACCCGATCGTCTGCTACACCCGTGGAGTTCCCGGCCATTACCGCACAAACTGTCCTCAAAACTCCCGATTCGCAAACTCTCAGTCCCACCAAGTGCACCAAATCTGGGCCGCCCCTGATCCTCCTCCGTAGCCTCAGGAGACTCCCGATCCTCCCTCGCCGCCAAAGAACCGGTCCATCAGGTAAACTTTCTCTTTAATGAGAACCCTGGTGGATTGAAGTTCGAGAACGGAACTGTGAACGGTCGCCGAGTATCCACCCTCGTCCGTGACACCGGGTGCACCTGTATTATAGTGTCTGAGGACCTACTCCCCCCCTGTTGGCCCCGACCACAAGAAATTTGCGGTGGTCCACGACTACCTTGGCCGGGCCAGTCATTTCCCAGTAATTCGTTGCCACATCGAGTGTGACTATATGTCCGGTTGAGCCGAAGTGGTAGCGGCCCCAATCCAGTTCTGCTCCGTTTTGTTCGGTCAGAACCCCGTAATCAACGACCATACCGTGGCCCAGCCCTGGAATCCCATGCACAAGTTTCCCTGGAAACCCCTATCGACCCGGAGTTCCAAGCCCTCCGGAGCGACAAGTATGCCCGCACCCAGAAGGAGAGCGAAACTCCCCCCCCCCTTTGGGAGAAAACTAAAGCCCTCGAGCGTGAGTCCACCCGAGGTAACAAACGAGTGTCGTATCTCGTGAAGGACTTATTGAGAGGTATAAGACCTACTTTGAACTTAAGTCACGAGAACGAAAATTCAAGCCTGGCGCGGAGGTGTTGGTGCTACTTCCCACGGGAAGCAACAAAATCCTTAGCTAGTGAAAGGGACCCTACCCCGTCCTCGAAGCTAGAGGACCCGTGGATTACCTCATCCATACTCCGGCGGGAGCGAAGGTTTTCCACGTGAATTGTATATATATATTATCTCATTAATGTGCTTAATTATGATTTTTTTTTTGGGTCCACAAAATTGTTTAGTCTTTAGTCCCATATTTATGCTTCCATTTAATTGTTGGTTTTTTTTTTTTGGTTTAAAATTGTACAAGTTAAATTCTCTAGAATTGACCTGTTTAAGGCTTATGTCCGTAAATTCCCCGCTGAGCTCAGATGTACGTTTTTTTTAAGTGTGTACACCTGTCGTAGCAGGTCAGAATTTCCCTAGACCGTTGATAATTCTAGTTTTACGGGTGGGATGATCCTTTCCTACGCAACTGCTCTGTAAAGCATCATCTTTCGGTTGGGAGATGCGTGAGGGAATTCCACGTGGAATCTCTTGTCCAGCACGGAACTTCCATGCGCTGTAGAAGGCTCTGTTAGGCTTAAATTGGTAAGCCTAACCCCTCCCCCCTTCCGCAAGCGGTAGCCTCGAACCGCGTCCACCACGATCCACCTTTACACGGGCTAGAATAGCCTCGGCAAGAAGATTCAAGGTCATTCGAGAGTAGAGCTGTTTCCCACTAACGCCCCCCCCCCCCCGCGGGAAGAGCCTCAGACATATATATTGCTCGTTTCCCATGAAACCGACACAGAGTTGAGAAGTCTCGCCCGGACCCAAGAAGATTCCCCCTAGTTCCAAGTCAGGTGCTAACAACAAAGCAAAGTGACAGCTGAACTATTTGTGTATTTGAATTAGCACCAGCCAGTGAGGTAATTCCATTTAACTATCGTTACCGAGTGATTTTTCCGACTTCACTCATCAACTCCTGCCGAAGCCGCCCTCGTTCGCCCCTCGTTTTCGGGTGGCCGAAATACCCTCCCCTGGACCTGACGTTACCGCCCCCCCTTTTTTTTTGAGAACCATCATCATTTTAACATTCCGCTCAGAAGTTCCGAGCGGTCTCGCCTCACGTGCAGAAGACATCCGTGAAGCCTTACCCTGACGTCTCACCTGGAATCTTCCGTAAGCCAACCCCTCTCCCCCTTCAGTAACCCATTTGCGTTAATTCCCCCCATTTGAATAGTCTCCTCCCATAACACATCTATTTTAACTTCATAGTCTGATTCATAACTACAATTCCGCCCCTCGTTTACTGATGTAATTTTGCCCATCAATTCTCTCATTATTTTTTATGTAAATAAAATTTTATTTTTGTACATGCCTCTTTAAATAACCTTGAGCTTTGCCATTGCCCATAATTTACCTGACCTCGTTGCACTCTTTCTCGCTACGCAACCCGTCTAAACTAGTGGTGTTCCGTCCCTTTTGTCGGTTCGCCTTTAAGTTATTCGTCCCTCCCCCATAGATATAATATGGTATTAATGTAATATAATTTCATACCACGACAGCCTCCGTTGTACAGAAAAAAGACTAAACTAACATTTACCAATTTCACCATCAACTTGCATACGCAGGAGGTTAGAGAGATTGGGCGGAAACCGGCTGGGGTAGAGTGATCTCTCCCTGGTTTGCGAAAAGCGAGCACAGTAGCGATTCTGTTGAAAAAATCTAACAGAAATGCCAAGCCTCGCTCACCCAGGAACACTATCCATGCATGAAGTGAGATTGGAACCGATGCTTTACAAGACAAACGCCTTCTGCACTAGGCTGAGAGCTCGTTAAATCTCGTGGGAATCGGACGATGGAGCGTTTGTAAAATAAATGTGTGAAAAGGGCCCCCCCCCACCTTTAAGGTTCTATACTAGTGACTGCCAGCAATGGCATAGGAGTCGTAATTACACACATTTAAAAATCATATTTTAGATTACAAATAGCCTAAAAACTTAAACCCCCCCCCCCCTTCGACAACAACTTCAAACAGTAAACAAATAAAAATGAAATGAGCAACAGGCAGTTGAACAGTGCACAAAATAAATTAAAGAGTAAAGTAAAATAAGAAAATCGCGTCGGTTAGAACGGTCTAGTAGTAGTAATAGTGGTGGGAGGCCGCCAACCTGCCTTTTATCCAGGCGGATCCCGACCGGATAATGAAATAGACATAAAGGTCAGCATGACAATGGCTGGTGAGTCCGAGGGAACCAGGGGCCGGTCGTCTTTGGGGAAAAATGTCATCAAGTATTATGTTTTTGACACCAAACAGCGTTCAGGTGGAACCGTCGTCGCCCCCGGGGCAGAGGGACCTGTTCCCCGTCAGAGATATGTGGATATAGATACCCATCGGCAGGATTCCTTGGAACTGAGTGTGTGTGTGTGTTATGCTGCGAAGACGGGAGGAAAGAAAGCAGTGTTGTAATTGGCTATGTGTGTGATGAGAAGTGCAAGATCTACCCACCCGAATACAGGGGTGAGCACAGCGCGTCCACCAGTCGGTACCCAGATCTCTGCGTGCGCTGACGTTTGTATCGCTCATGCCGGGATCGAACCCGGTACCGCGACGTTAGCGGACCAGCGCCGTATCCACTCGGCTAGGAAGCAGGGTTGGCAAAACCCCCCCAAATTTTGAAACAGCCCAATAAACCAGGGTTATATTCTAGGGGGTTTCAAATCTCGGGTTTTTTCAAAAAACAAACGCTACAAGTGGCCAGCGAACGGGTTTGTAAAGGAAGCGGAACTGGCGCCAACCCACGGGGCATGGCGCTGAGCGGGATTTTTTTTTTTTTTTAATTTTATAGAGCCATCTGGCAACTACCCACTTGGGCATAAGTCGCCGAAAAACACGACAGCCTAGAACAAGGCTACTTTAAAATGAAAATATGAAAACTTAACAATCGATATAAATTAGAAAAACTTAACAATCAGGAAGCAATCTCCGGCATCAGGGGGAGGTCCCCCTCACCCCGGTGCAGGAGAGTGCCACCTACAAACAAAACAATAACAAAAAAAGAACCTTAAATAAAGGGGAGAAGCCCGGCCTCCCCCCAAAAGTCAATGTGCACGAATCTGTCCCGAGAACAAGGGACAGGCGGTAGCGACCCCGCCCATCCCGGCACCGGGACGGGTATCGTGCGCGAAGATCACCCAGATTGGGACATTCAACAAGAATGTGCCGAACAGTCTGTGGGACGACGCAGTCGTTGCAATAGGGCGCAGGCGAGCGCTCCATCAAATAGCGATACGTCACACGAGTGTGTCCGATTCGGAGACGACAGAAAGCAACACGCTGAGCGGGAAATAGGAAATTTGAGACCTACCTTTCCGCGTGGCCTCCTTGGGCCCCTGGTTGGGGCGATGAATGATCTGAATGCGCACGACGCCGTCCGTCGTCAGGAGTGCGGTGTCGCGATGTACTGCCAAACCTCGCTTCAAGTGATACTCCACACTCTCTGGTCAAGGTGGACCACGGTATCCCCATTAATTGAATCCAGGCAAGAACAGCGTCAAGAAAATGGCGCCATTTTCGGCGGAGCTCAATGCCCGGACCAAAGAGCATGGGGTGGGTAAGTAACACATCAACCCCTATTAACCCCATTACCAGCATGAATGGATGGGGTCTGCAAAAAGCCCCTCCCATTCCCACCATTACGTATCGCGGTCGCAGGTACACAACCTTAGGGTATGTGGCTTCCCAGCCAGCAACGGAATCTCACGCCCCCAGGGGGCGGGCAATGCCCCCCCCACTCCAAGGGAACTCTATTATGAACAGAAAAAAAATTAAAGGGGTACATACCCATGGATCCACCGCCTTCTACCACGGCCCCTAATCGCCCTGCCCATCGCACCACCTTCAGCGTCTCTTGCAGGAGGGAGCTGAGTGGGAGGGACCAGATACTTCCCCATAGGCAGCGCAGGAGGGTCACACACACCAGACTCCAGACGCTCACCACGCAACTCTCCTGTAGGCGGTTGGTCACGAGGAGCCCCAGCGCCTCACAGGCATCGAACTGTAAACATAACGAGATCAATTGAGTGTTTAAATGGGTCCAACCACAAAGGTGGCTGATGCCCATTAACAGTAGGGTATGCTCTGATTATGCCCCAAATTTCAGCCCAATTTTCTTTTTTACAGAGAGCAAAATGGCCAGTAGTAGCAAAAATTTCAAAGCCTTGAGCCAGGCGGCAATATTCTAGGAACCAGTTCTGTTTACTAGCCCCCCTTCCCTTGAAAGCGCAATAGGAACGAAGGAGTATCACGCAGGAACTTTGTAAAGAAGACAGAGGCAGCGCCTGGCAGAACCCCGCTGACTTCAAACAGATACTGCATGGAAACTGATAGGGATGGACCGGATTCAGTCTCCGGTCGGATTTTGAAATTTTGTCAAAAATGTCTCAATGAATTATTGATAAATGAGAGAAAACGGAAACTAAACAGTGTCAGCCCCTTTTCCAGCCTAGTAACCAGGAGGTACCGAAGCCAGTATATAAATCATGACTGGCAGGGAAACTCAAAAAGAGTTACTAGGTGCCTGCATATTTCTATTTTTTCTCACTTTTAATATTTCCAAATTTTATGAGTCTTAAACCTTTATTGAAATCCATTAATAACCAGAATTTTCGAAACATTAGTACAAATGATCACATATAGATGAAAGAACAATTCGTGGCTAAGAAAATCACCTAGAAACATTCAACTTGCACTGTCAAATGCTGCTGATAATTCAATAGCATTGAAATTCAGATGAACCTATACTGATTATTTTGTATTTGAAAAGTCCAATGTCTGAGAAGTAACGGCGACTAGGAAGCATGTAACGAGGTTGCACGTGAGCCATCAATTTGATGAAACCATCATCTTCAACAATGGAGAATGGTTGGTTGTCAAGAGCAATCATGTTCATAACTTTCTTGTGAATCACCAGCCCCCTACTGTCATTTTTATCAAAAACATTTTTACTGGAAAAGCCGTCAATTAGGGATAGCTGTTTATTCATTGCGACACGTTTTCACAGCTGAGGAGTGACATCAGGAGATGTTGCAGCAGAAGGTGATGTCACTGCTACATTTTCTTCTTGCTGCTTTCTGCCTTCGACAATTTCTTTGCGGGTTTAGCTCGAACGTGAGTAACGGAGATATGCTGTACGACCTCTGGCCTTTTGTTCCTAGTTTTATGATGAATTGCACAGCAAGCACTTAGCTATGTTGTCACAGTCGTCTGCCACTTTAAAGAACTGCCAAATTGTGTTCCTATTTGCCAGCAATGCCATTGTATTCTATTATGACTACTCAGTCAGTTCTGAAAAAAATAAAATGAAATGAACATATGTGAGCGATATCGTTGATGTACAATATGCACGAGTGGGTTATATTGAAAGTGGTTCTGAGGTGGTCGAGGGACAGGATAGGATGAAATGGGCGAGCTTAAAGGGGCCAACAGGATAGGAAACAAACCTTCACTGGGCTATCTTTCAGACGCCTATATTTTCTTCTAAATTCGAATTTCAGAAAAGTACACACGCTATTCTGTAGCTATAGTCGCCCTCTTTCCATCGGTGTACTATTTGTAGCAATTAAGCGCACTCTTCATCCCGACCAACACTGGAGGCATTATAGAGGCAACGTGCCGAGTGTAGGTTGCCTCAAAAACAGAACAGCATCACCCAGTAAAAGAGGTTGGCTATAAAAACTAAGCATATCAAACTATAAAAAATAATTTAAAACTGAATTTCTATTAAAAGAATCTATTGTGTGCCTAAATTCTTTTGTAACACTCAAACGTGTCATTTTTAGGCTTTCTATGTTTCTCTTTCCCCGTTGACATAGAATAGGCAGAAGACCTATCCCAATTGCCAGGGAAGGGAGGCTCAAAAGCTACTTGTGTTTTGGAGGCTGAATCTGGACGGATTTGGACCAACTATCCGGTGAAATCCAGTTCCGATCGGATTTTAAAAAGGTGAATCCGGTGTATCCCTAGAAACTGAACCCGTGTTGGGCCCTTGAGCAATACGTATATACTGGCACGGTTACAGCGTGACACGAAGTGTGCTCAAAAAGGACGAACGCAATACTTCCGGCGCTGTACAAGCTTTGGGAGACAAATATTCAAAGGTGGTACCCTCCCCAGGGTGGCGTCTTGAGCAGAACAAGAAGCGCTAACGGCCCGAGAGCTACATTGAGCTGTCTAAAGAGTTTCCTAGCCCTAATCTCATAGGGCTTAGGCTATGACTGGAGTTTATCAACGGGATAGGAACAGTGGATATCGGTTGCGGATGCAGTGAGAGCCGTTGGCGCACGGGGCGAGGCGCCGGGCTCGCGCGCACAGGCGAATAATGCACTGTGCATGGCGCAGAGCGAGTGGCATCTCCCCAGCATCGACAAGTAGGATCTCCATGGGAGACTTGCGGAAGGTACCGGTCGCCAGGCGAATGGCGGTGTAGTGGATCGAGTTCACCTTCCGCAATACACGCTCGGCTGCAGATTTATAAAACTCACATCCGTAATCGAGCTTTGAACGAACAAAGGATCGATAGAAAAGTAAGGCAGTAACCCTATCGACAGCACCGGGTGCTGACCGTCTCGGAACGTAGAATATCCATGGCGCGGGTACAAGAGACCCAAAGGCTGCGAATATGAGCCCCCCAGGTGAGGCGTCGGTCGGGAACGAGATAAAGCAAATGGTGCAAATCCACTACTTCCAGGCGAACCCCATTTAGGAACATAGTGTAAATTGGGTACTGTATTAGAGTATACGACCATCGAACACTTCAGAAGCGGGACTAAGAGGATGAAAAACGAAGATGATGATGATTAGAGTATGTTGTTAATTATTTCCCAGGAACAGATGACATCTCTGTTCCCTCAGACCGCTTGGGAGATTAAGGGAGAAAGCTTTGATCCTACAGCCTGTGCTGAGGACCCCGCCAACATTACCACAATTAAGTGGGGTCGCGCCTTCCCTGAGACTATCCTGAGGAACCAGGTTAGAGTGGAGGGAGGCTGTTGCAAGCTGTGGAAATTTTATAGCAATTTAACCTCACACAGAATACATCTAAATGCAAGTAGGACCACTCCAGGATTGCCTCCGGGTACGGGGGTTGGGTCATCTCCAGTTGGGAATGCCTGATCACTCTTTTTCCCCTAACCTACATAGTGTAAAAAACATACCCTTGGTATCAAAGTATGGAAGAGATAACCATGCAAGATGACGTTAGAACTATGAGAGTATGCTAAATGGGAAGCCAGCAGGAGTGGAAGATATAATCTTTGAAGTGCTAAAGAGCGGCGATGATCATGTTATGGCTGTGTTGTAAGGCATCGGGAAGGGGAGCAGTGACTAAGGACCGTAAGGGAGCAGTAATCGCGTCATTGTAAAAGAGGGGTTGAAAGGTGAATACAAGTGCAGAGGAATAAGCGTGTTGTAGGTGAAGTGGATCAGAAAATTCTGATTGAGCGTATAAGAAATATCTGAGGGCTCGATATGTGGCTTACAGTGTCGCTCCCAGGTTTTCTTCCATCGAACCCGGCAGCGATGCTCACGAAGGAGGCCACGACACGTGGTCTTCCCCCAGAGGTCTCCAAAAAAGGGTTATATTGAAAGTGGTTCTGAGGTGGTCGAGAGAGGGGGGATAGGGACAGGATAGGATGAAATGGGCGAGAGTGGAAGTGCTTTCAGCTGCAGCTGGGTTTAATCTATTTAGGTAGGATCGGGGATATGGGGTTGCTTCGGATTGGAGAATATCGGGGTTGAGTGTAGGGGGGAGGGGGGGGGGGTATGAGGATAAAGTGTGTGTGTGTGTTTTAGAATGTTCTGCTTCGCGTGGCTAATAAATGGGTTTAGTGGGCAGCGGGGATAGGGGGAAAAGGGGTAGGAAAGGTAGGAGCCGTTGGAGGAGAGGTATGTAGAAGAGGTAGGAGCGGGCGGGACATGGAGGGAGTCTGAGAAGAATCTCAGGTTACTGAAGAACTGTGTGGCTGTAATGTTTAGTGATCTTCGTTTGGGGGGGGAGGGGGGGCTTTTGTCTCAAATTTAGCATACATATAGGTTATGATAATCTCAAAAAGTAGAACTAAAAACCACAAGCAGGAAAGACAAAAACGAAAGGAGAGGGAAGCCCGCTCCTTCAAGGACCCGAGAGTGCACCCAGCGCCCTAAGAATAAATACTTTCATGAGTTCACGAACCCGTCCCCAGTAAAAGGGGCAAGCGGCAGCGACCCAGCTCGTCCCGGTGCCGCGACGAAGAGATCACGCGCGGAAAGATTTACCAGATTGGAACATTAGACAAGGATTTGAAGGTCGGGCGGATAACGCAGTAGCGGCAGTAAGGTGCAAGGGGGAGGGCGCTCTATCTGATGGCACTGCATCCCGCGAGTGTACCCGATTCGTCGGTGACAGAAAACGACCTGAAGCCGTCAAAGCATTGGGGCGTAGGTACACGGAAAAAGTCGCGGTGCAATAACGCGCAAATTTAAGTTCCCGTCGGCCGTCTCCCATCTTCTTTGCCAGGCATCTCGAAGGACTGACCTGATTCCTAGGATGTAGTCAGTGTGTGGAAGAGCGAAACCCTGGTCCGGTCGTGAATCCTTGCAGAATGTTTGACGCTCTCACTTCCAGCACAATTCCTACATGTCATGGAACTCAAACAGCCTCCCAGGTGCCCAAGACCCCCCTCCCCCCACCTTCGCGGGTAGATCAAACTCAAAATTCATCACTGAATGACTTTTGAAGGTCCAATGCTGAGATTGACACATTATTCTCATCAAGAGAGGGAGAGAGATTAAGGAGAGTGGGTAAATTATTACCTTAGGGAACCTTCGCTCCCTGCCTACATTTTATTCTTCGAGAACCTAATGCATCATTTCCTCAACCCTAAAATTTAAGACTAAAATATTTCCTCATGCAACCTTTTTTTGCCTTTGGATCTCCTTCACTATTCCTCCATGTTCATGTTAGCATATGTCATCAATTGATGGACACTCTTTGCTCACCCTGTACTAGGGTGGGTAAATCTTACATTTCTTATCACACACAGCCAATTACAACACTGCTTTCTTTCCTCTCCCATCTTCGCAGCACAACACACACACACACACACATGCACTCTGTTCCAAGGAATCTCGACAATGGGTATCTATATCCACATACCGGCACCTGGTACCCTTGAGCTAACCAGCGATTGTCATACTGACCTTTATGTTATTTCATTATCCAGCCAGGATCCGCCTGGATAAAGGCACGTTGGCGAACCACTACTTCTACTACCATCTGTCAGTCCACAGACCTTGACTTAGACGAATTTCAATAATACATTGTTCCCATTACTCTGCACTTTGTCGGTCAAACCTGACACATTTAAGTTTAGAGACAACAGTGAACGGCTTGAAATCTATGCATTACCCTACTGTGAGACCACATCCCATCTCAACAACCATCAAGGAATGGACCAAAATTCAGAGGATCCCTTACCTCTTGACCAGAGAGGGAGGAGGAGGACGAGTGAGGGGGGCCACGAGTCAGGTGAAGATTTACTCTCGCGCTCAGGAACTCGTGGATAGAAAGGCCCTGCCCAATGTTCACGTAAATATCCCCGAAGTCCTCCTTCAGAATCTTCATGGCTTTCAAGAGACCCTGCAAAAGTGACCTCATGTTGGAAAAGGAACAAGAGAAAGAAAGGCCACTGAGGACCACCCGACCCCATACAGCCGCAAAGCAATCTCTGGGACCAAACCAGTGAAGGAACGCCATTCCACTATCACAAATGGGTCATCCTGGCAAAACTCAGGTGCAGTCACCACATAAAAAGCAACACACAAACATCTGCAGTCACTACCACGATGAACCAGACAGAGATCAAAACATTCACAACATACTCTACACTGGCACACCAAAGAAAAAAAGTGAAAGCAAAAACCAACGACGGCATATCCTGAAGAAAGTTCCTGGCAGCAACTAACAAAGGCAAAGCCAGTTATATTTGAGATGCCACTATCTTTACGCTATTTAAAAATAAACATAACTCTAAAAACTAATAACAGGAGAAGCAATTATAATAGAAATCCATAAAATACAAGGCCATAAGTCGCGACACATGGCTAATAGTTTAAATGGGAGAAGCAACAGTTTTCCAATAGGTGGATTCGTCGATATGGGAGGTCAGCCTCCTCCAAAAAGTCAGGCAGTCCAATTTCAGGAGTGCACAAAGCCGTCCCCAGTACAAGGGATCAACGGTACCGACCCCGCTCACCACAGTAACGGCACATTTGTTTTAAATTTCAGGAGCCTATCTGGCGACTACCCACTTGGGCACAAGTCGCCGCACTCAAGACAGCCTAGCACTAGGCTACTTTAAAATAAATATACATAAAAACGAAAACAATAAAAAAAAGGAAAATAGCAACAAGAAGGAAGCAAGCTCCGGCGTCGAGGAGAGGTCCGCCTCCTCCACCCGGCGGGGGAACGTGCGACCTACAAAGAAAACAACAACAAAAACCTAGTTAAATAAAGTGGAGGGCCGGGCTTCCCGCAAAAGTCTCTAAGTCTACCAGTGAATGTACACGAACTCGTCACGAATACAAGGGAAGGGCCGTAGCGACCCCACCCATCCCGGAACAGGTAACGTGCGCGAAGATCGCCGAGACTGGGACATTCAACAAGACTGTGCCTAACAGTATGGGGGACAACGCAGTCTTCATAGACGGCGCTGGCGAGCGCTCCATCAAATGGCGGTGTGTCCAATTCGGAGACGACAGAAAGCAACCTGAAGCCTTCGCGGCATCAGGGGGTAGGTCCATGGGAACAGTCGCGGCGCAATGGCACGCAGGTTTAAGTTCCCTTCGACCGTCTCCCATTTTCTTTGCCAAGCAACTCGAAGAGCTGCCCGTATTCCTGCGATGTAGTCAGTGTGAGGAAGAGCGAAACGCTGGTCCGGTCACCGAGTCCTCGCGGACGCTTTGACGCCCGAATTCCCCGCAATTCCTACATGTCCAGGAACTCAGCAGAAGATAATCTCGACATCCGCCGGGCTCGACAAAACCGTGGCGTCACGGATATTGCGATCCAGGGGATGCGGAGATTCCAATGCCCCAAGAGCACTCAGGGCGCTTTGTGAGTCGCTATAGATCACAATCTGACAATCTGGTATCCGAAGCGGGCACGTCGCGTAATCTCCCGTACCGAGTGGTGTATTGCCACCAGCTCGGCCGTGAAGACAGACGCAGCGCCTGACAGAGCCCCGCTGACTTCAAACAGAGGGGACACGGCGTGGAAGCCGACCCCCTCTTGGGACTTGGAGCCATCCGTATACACTGGCAAAATTCCAGCGTGACATGAGGTGTGCTCCAAAAAGGTCGAACGCAATACTCCCGGCGCTGTACAAGCTTTGGGAGCAGAGGCGTGGCGACAAATGGCCAAATGTGGTACCCTCGAGGGTGGCGTCCTGGGCATAACCAGGGGCACCACCGGCCCGAGAGCTATACCTGACTCATGAAGGAGTTTCCTGGCCCTAAACCCAAAGGGCTTAGGGTAAGACTGGCGTCTCTCGGCGGCATAGGCACCGTCGAGATCAGCTGCGGATGCGCTGAGAGCTGTTTGACGATTAAGGGAGGCGCCGGGCTCACGCGTACAGGCGAGTGATGCACTGCACGCGGCGTAGAGCGAGTGGCATCTCCCCAGAATCGACCAACAGGGGGAAGTGCGGAAGGCACCGGTCGCAAAGCGAAGGCCGGTGTGGTAGATCGAATCCACCTTCCGCAATAAACGCTCGGCTGCGGATGCATAAAAGTCGAATCCGTAGTCGAGCTTCGAACGAACAAAGGATCGATAAAAAAGTAAGGCAGTAGCCCTATCAGCGCCCCAAACGCTGAACATCACGGAACGGAGAATATCCATGGCGCGGGTACAGGAGACCCTAAGGCTGCGAATATGAGCCTCCCAGGTGAGGCGTCGGTCGAATACAAGACCAAGGAAACGGTGCGATTCAACCACATCGAGGCGCACCCCATTAAGAAACCAATCGGGGTCGGGGTGGAACCGTGGATGGCGACAGAAGTGCACCACCTTAGTCTTGGCCAAAAAAAACAAACGAAACTTGTGCGCTTGGGCCAAAAAAAAAAAAACGAAACTTGTGCGCTTCGGCATAGCGAGGGACGCGGTTCAATGCCTGTTGGAGTCGACGCTCCAGAGTTGGCATCTTGGCCGCGCCAAAGGAGATCGAAAGGTCGTCCACGTAGAGCGTAGCGAGAACATCTTTTGGCAGCACCGAGGTGATGCCGTTGATGCTCAGGGCAAAGAGTGTGACACTGAGGACACTTCCCTGTGGGACACCCTCTTCCTGCTGCTTTGGGCCGGAGAGGGCTCCCCCCACCCGTACGCGGAATCGACGATCTCGAAAAAAATCCGATATAAACATCGGGAGGCGTCCCCGTGCCCCCATCGTGTGGAGGGTCTCCATGATACTGTATCGCCATGCGGTATCATAAGCCTACTCCAGATCGAAAAACACCGTGGCGTAGTGCTGTCTACGAAGGAAGGCCTCGCAGACGGCATTTTCCAATCGGAGCAGAGCATCCGACATGGAGTGGAACTTGCGGAAGTCGCACTGTGCAGAAGACAGATGGCCTCCGCTGTCCAGGAAAAAGGCTAATCTAAAATTTACCAATTTCTCGATCAAATTGCACACGCAAGAGCTTAGAGAGATTGGGTGGAAACCGGTCGGAGTAGAGTGATCTCTTCCCGGTTTGCGAAAGGCGAGCACAGTAGCGATTCGCCAGGAATCTGGGAGGAGACCCTCCACCCAGATCTTGTTGAACAAATCTTACAGAAAGGCAATGCCTTGCGAACCCAGATGTCGAAGCATATCGTACGGGACATCGTCCGGACCATGGGCGGTATCCGCGCACGAAGCAAGAGCGGAGCGCAACTCACCCACAGTAAACCTGTCGTTGAAGGGTTCTCCGCCTCTGGAGGTAAAGTCCAGCCGTCGGCCTTCCGCGACATCACGACGTGCATTGAATGCTAGCGGAGCAGCATCACGGCTAGAGGATGCGGAGAAAGCGGTCGCGAAAGGATTCCGCCACGGACGCAGGGTCCGAGATTGCGGTCCCATTCTCCTGGAGAATGGGAGGGGGGGTCCTGCGAGAACTTGCCCCGAATCCTTTTGACTCACTTCCACACCTCTGCTAAAGGGGTCTTCCCGTTAAGTGAAGACACGTATGCCGGCAAAGAAGAGCGGCGGGCGTGCTTCGAAATATACCGGAACCTAGCCCTAGCCCGACGAAATTCAGCGACAGTGAAATCGTTCGGGCGGCGCATATAGCGCACGTAGGCATAACGCTTCAGTTTGAGGGCCGTCTCACACTCGGCCGACCACCATGGGAGTGGTCGGCATGCAAAACGGCCAGACGTTCTAGGAATAGTAGTCAGGCCCGCAGCGATGAGGTTGCCGGAGAACTCAAAGGCCTCATCTACCGACCTAAACTCCTCGACTGAGATAGAAAATTCAGTCATTTCCTGAAATGCAGGCCACCTCGACCACGCAAAGAACCACCGAGGTGGGTTCTCAGGCGGCAATTGCCCTGAAAATGATATTTGAATCTGAAAGTGATCACTACCATGGAGGTCCTCGACCACCCCCCCCAATTAAAATCAGGCTGTGCATCCGAAGAAAACAAAGATAGGTCAAGGCAAGAAAATGAAGCGGTTCTCGGACAGTGATGCGTAAACTCATCCACGTTTAGGACACCCATCTCAAGCTCTTCGATCAGATCAGCAAGGACTTGTCCCCTGGGATTTATTGAGTAATCTTCCCAGAGAGGATGCCTGCTGTTCAGATCTCCAAGCAAGAGATAGGTCCTCGGCAACAGTGCCACGACGCGGCGGAAGTCCCCCGAGGTCGAAGTCAGCTGACGGTGGAATGCACGCAGAAATGATAGTATACCTCCTATCCAGGTGCAGCTGCACAGCCACTGCCTGAAAGGAGGTATCTAAAGAGAAAGGAAGAACGGAGACATCATGCCGGGTGTAAACCGCGCATCCCCCAGCCCGGCCATCCCGCGGTGGTGGGGTCGCAAGACCCTTATACCCCGGGAGGGCAGGCAGAGGGCACGCGCCTAGCATGGTCTCCTGCACAAAGATAGCTAACGGGGAACGGGACGAGACGAGCCTCCGCAGCTCCTCCCAGTTGGCCCGGAGTCCACAGCAATTCCATTGAAGGAATATGCCCTCCAGGCCTAGGTCGGAGGAGACGCGGGAGCCCTGCTCGAACTGAAGACCCTCACGGGAATGGCCGTACGCTTCCCGGGGGCAGAACCCCGGGCGCTGTTGGCCGGACAAAGCGCTGAAGGCGCTGTTGGCCGGACAAAGCGCTGAAGGCGCTGTCGCCTTCGAGGACTTATTGGGGGAGGTTGGGCTCGCCATGCGAGTCTTTTCCGCCCTCCGCCTCGAAACCTTAGGTGGGTGTTGCGGCTTCGGAGGCGGGGGGCCCTCTTTTCGAGGAACCACCGTCTCCGAGCCACTCGCTCCACCTCGGGGCGTGGGCGAAGGAGCCGAAGCTCCTTTGTTGCTGTCCTCTTTTGGGGGGACAGCTTTAGGAACCCTCGAAGATGGCCTCTCAGGCATCTTCAGGGGTGTTGCCTCCTGTGAGTCTAACGACTCGGTGGAGGCGCGTGGCCGTTTCGCCTTACGGGAAACGGTCACGCTGGGGAAAGAGGGAGGAGCCCTAGTTTTAGTCGGGGCTGGGTATGAACCGTTTTTGCAGCCAGCTTAACCAGGGGAGGGCCTAGGTTTGGTAGAGCCCGCAGAAGGGCTCCGAATGGGCGCGGAAACAACCGTGCTCGTTGGCCTGGATGGGCCACGAGAAGAGGGTGCCTTTCTAACTATTGAGACATATGACGTCCCAGGCAGAGCCGGGCGCGCCAGGACCAAGTCCTTTGCCTCGCGGAATGAGAGTCGATCCTGGACCTGAACGGCCAGGATTTCTTTCTCAAGGAGATATGCACCACATTGCTTCGAAGAAGCGAAGCGGGGTGCGGCTCTCTGCAATTGACACACTTGGCCACACACGATTTGGACTTATCGCGTGCGACCTTGGAGCAATTTACACATACTTCGGGTGACCCCGACTTTGCACGTCTACATGAGCGATTCGTATGGACGAAGCGGTGACAGTAATAGCACCGCCGCGGAAGTGGCACGAATGCCATGCCTTCACGCGGTAGCGGTACCAACCGGTACGCACCGACTCAGGGAGCTTGTCACAGTCGAACGTGACAAAGAGTGTATGGATGGGTCTCGAGGCCCCTCCCTGTTTTCTCATCACACGTTCGACCTTGACCACCCCATGGTCGGCCAGCTCTAGGGTGATGTCTTCAATGGAGTAGTCAACGAGTTCCCTCCCATAAACTACTCCTTTCACAAAGTTCATGGTAGAGTGCGGCGTCACACTCACCGGGTTGCCATGAAGTGTCCGAAGAGCACTTATCTTGGCCGCCTCGGCGGGATTCGCCGCATTCGCCAAAAGGGTCCCGTCCGAGAAACGCGTCACCTTCGGCTCTCTACCAATTACACTAGCTAATGCTCTCCTCTGATGGATCATGTTGCCCTTGGACAACATGGTGCCATCAGTGGAGCGAATAACGAGGAAGCGCTTGAAGCCAGCGGGCTCGAAAACGCCAGGTAACCTCTGAATGAGGGGCCCCGATGTCATCGAGGCTCCGCCCTGTGCACTTTTGTTTTAGTCAGGGGCTCCGCAACCGGGGGGGGGGCAGAGGGGCCGGATGTGCCGGTCTTGGCTTGGTCGCTTGCCAAAGTGGCCACAGACCCATCCATCCCCACAGCCCCTGCGGATGGAGAGGAGCTCCGAGTCTTCTTAGTCTTTTTGTCCTTTTCTTTTTTGGAGAGGAGGGCGGGGAATGAACCCGCTTCTCACCTCCGCCGGTAGAAGCCTCTAGGCCAGATGGAGCGGCTTCAGCCAGGTCTTTCTCCGAAATGGAGAAGGTCCTGGTGGTCGCAGGGGCATCATCCGGAGGAGATCCCTCCCCTCCTTGTACTGCCACAGAATCCCCAGCGGTTTGAGGAGGACCTTGCATAGGGGCGGATTTGGGTTAGGTGCTTGGCGCTGAGCCCGAATTACCCCCCATGGAAGGCCTTACCGTCTGAGGCTGAGTTTCCTCAAGGACCATGTCTATCACAGGAGGGGCCTCCAGTTGGCCATTCCCTCCCAGGAGATCGCAGACCCCCTTGGCAGCGTCATGAGTCTTTTGTGGGGAGGCACAGGCCTTGGCTTTGGCAAGGTATTCTTGCCAGCAGGTCTTTTGAGGGAAGCGACCGAAGGGGCCTGGCTTCCCTCTCCCCCCTAAGGTGGTTTGCCGTACCGAGCCGCTTACACGAGGGGCGGTCGGCAATGGGCTGCCTGCTGGCTTTCTTGGCAGTCCCCTTAGAAAGAAATGGAGGGACTGCCGCTGGGAATAGGGAGGTGCCTGAAAGCACCTCCAGAGAAGGGGGTGAGGGGGAGTCCCCTTCACCCGTAGGCGTAGGAGAGGAGTAAGACTCCTCTCCGGTTAAAGAAATATGGAGGGTCCCCTGCGCAAGCACAGGGGGATGGGGACCTCCATTTTTTCGGTGGAGCTGCCCGAGGCCGACTCCGTTGATGTTACAGGGGAAGTTGGGGGTTGGGTTTTTTTTATCTTCATCATTGGGCATGGTGACCCTCTTTTTTACACGGGACGCAATAGCTCACCACCTCTCACAGTTGCCCGCACCTCAAGAGGTGCTTGCAGGCCCGGCAGAGCCAGGCGCCGCCATTTGGGACCACCCCTCCCGCCTGGTGCCTGGCAGTCCATCGGCATGGCGGCTCCACCTTAGACACGGCGTAAAATTGATAGAATGTGAAGAGGAGAGGAAAAAGGATGTGAGGAAGGTATGGGTGGGGATGAAGCAGGTTGCTAAAAAAAACCCATCCCGAACCGGAGCTCAGGGGTTAGGGAACATTGCCCCCTCCCCCCTCAGCCCCGATCCGAGACGGTTGGCTTGAGAAGAAGGTCAGCATCTACCCTGTGAAATTAGAGGCTGACCAGAGAAAGTTGTGGGAGAGGTTGTATGAAAAGCGACGAGGTAGGGGAGAAATACAGGCTATCTGAAGGAAGGAAGAGAGGCTAAGCTGGGGCCGGACGGGGCGCTGGATCCCGTCAGCACGGCGGCCAGGATGGCAAATCGCCGCGCCCCTTACGGGACCCATTAAAGGAATATGCCCTTCAGGCCTAGCTCAGAGTAGATGCGGGGACCTTCTTCGAAGACAAGACCCTCACAAGAATGGTCATACGTTTCCCGGAGGCAGAACACCCGGGCGCTGTTGGCTGTACAAGGGGCTGATTGCACTGTCACCAATGAGGACTTAACAGGCGAGGTTGGGCTCGCTATGCAAGTCTTTTCCTCCTTCCGCCTCAAAACCTTCAAAGGGCGCCCTCATTTAAATGCTCTCGCATCTCGAGGAAACCCAGTGCAACTTTCGGTGGGGGCGTAGGAGCCGAAGCTCCTTTGGTCCTGCCCTCCTTTCGGGGGGACAACTTTATGTACCCCGGAAGACATCCTCACGACCACCTTCAGGGTGGTTGTCTCTTCAGTTTAGCAATTCTGTGGAGCCGCGCGGCAGTTTCGCTTTACGAGAAATGGTCATGGGTGTGGAGTGGAGCCGTGGTTTTAGGCGGGACTCTACAGGGGAGCGCTCCAAAAGGGTGGGAGTAGAACCTTAAGGAGAGTTCCGAATGGGCACGAAAACGACTATGGTCGTAGGCCTGGAGGGGTCCGAAACAGTGGGTGACTTTTTTTTAAATTGAGGTACAAGACGTTCCAGGCAGCACCGGCAATGCCAGGACTATGTCCTTAGCCTCGCGGAATGAGGGACGATCTGCAGCCAGGATTTCCTTCTCCAGGAGATACTCACTACTGTGCTCAAAGAGGCAGGGTGCAGCCATCTGCAATTGACACATTTTGCCATGCACGAATTTGCATGTCTACAGGAGTGATTCATATGGCTGAAGCGGTGGCAGTAGTAGCACCTCTGCAGCAGTGGGCACGAATGCCTTCACGCATTAGCAATACCAAGCAGCACGCAACTACTCAGGGAGCCTGTCATAATCGAATGTGACAAAGAGTTTAGGGTGGGGACCTCGAGGCCCCTCCCTGTTTTCTCATCACACGTTCGACCGTGAGCGCACCGTGGTCGGCCAGCTCTAAGATGATGTCTTCTATGGAGTAGTCCACGAGGTTCCTAGTGTAAACCACTCATTTCACTAGGTTCATGGTAGAATGCTGCGTCATGCTCACCAGACAGCCATTAAGTGTCCGAAGGGTACTAATCAATGTCTCCTCGTAGGGATCGGACATATTCACCAGAAGGCTCCCGTTTCTCATGTTGCTCGTGGCCAACATGCTGCCATCGGTGGAGCAAATAACCAGAAAGCGTTTGAAGCCAGCGGCCTCAAAAACGTTAGGTAGTCTCTCAATGAGGGAGGGGCCCAGAAATAATCGAGGCTTGTCGCTCAGGGCACTAGCAACTTTGGTCTTTGTCTGGGCCATCCTGCACGAGGGCGCCTCGGGGCAGGACGTGTTAATATCTGGCAGAGTAACAATAACGCGCTGTTCATTTGTTTATGGCGTGGCGTGACGTCATAGCCGTGCGGCCGGGTGCTCGCTCCGCAGTAGTCGTTGTTCAGGGGTAAGCCTGCGTAGACGTTCTTAAACTTGACAATGATGGGTGCTGACAGTTGTAAAAAGATTAGTATTTGGTGTGAACTTACTGAATTGCCGAAAACTAAACATGCGTTAGCAATTCATCATTCCTTGACTGGAAGGGCTAGGGTCACCTCTTCAGAAATCAGTGTCGATCATTTTAAAAAGTATGACAGTGTCAAAATCTTGTTGGCGAAACTAGATGGACTGTTCTTATCCGAAAAGGGTCGTTGGTAATTTACAGCTTTTTGTAATTTGTACAATTTTCGTAGGTCAGAAAGTGTAAACATTAATCAGCTGATAAATTGATAAAACTTCTAAGAAATGCAGGTAGCAACAATATTAATCTTGAAAGTGAAATTAATGATTTATCACACATTTCTGAAACATGTATTAAATTTAAAAGACCTGTTCCTAGACCAGTTGTATGTTTACCAATGGTGACGAGTTTTAACGAAAGTATTGCAATGGATTTGAAAGTGTGGGGCCAATGTTACTTCCTTCTGATAGTCAACATGGCTAGGAGATTTTGTACAGCAACAGTAATCAAAAACAAAACTGCTTCAACAATCATCAAAGGTTTGTTCATGTGTTGGATTAGTCTATTTGGTTCTCCCCAAAAGATTCTCACTGATAATGGGGGTGAGTTTAATAATGATGAGATGAGAGCCCTTGGTGAAGCATTCAATATAAAGGTGATGACTACAGCAGCAGAGAACCCGTGGAGTAATGAGACTTGCGAATGGCTCAATGCAGTCATTGGTAATCTAGTAAATAAAATTATGGCTGGTTCTTGTTGTGATCTGGAGACCGCTCTTGCCTGGACAATTTCTGCACGTAATGCCTTGATGAATAATTCAGGATGTGCCCCCCCACCGAAATGGCAGCGGACCCGTTAGTCCCCAGAAGGAGAGGAACACCTATTCTTCTTTAACTTCTGTGCCAGTAGGGGGAGGAGATCCCTCCTCTATTTGTGACTCCTCATGAACCCGAGCTGCTTGACGAGAAGCTTACACAGGGGCGAATTCAGTTTCAGGGGGGTCCATGTGGTCATCTCCCCCATACCTACAGGTGCCGTGCCACGGATCCCAATCAAGGACTCAGCAATCCTATCTTCTTGCGCCAGCAAACCGACCTCCTTTGAGAAAGAAAGGGTGGCAGGCACACCGATCCCCATGCTAACTTAATATGCATGACTGCAGGACAATAAGGGGGACGGCCCGACGGACACCCTATCCCTTTTCCGTCTAAGGGGTTGGCCCTACTGAGCCTCTCCTACTAGGAGCAGTCGACTCTGGGCCGCCTGTCTGCTTTCTTGGTAGTCCCCTATGGTAGCAAAATAGGGAACCGCCACCAGTACAGAGATGGAGTAGTCCCTCGGGCGACTCCAAAGAAAGGGGCGGGGGGAAAGCCACCTCACCCATAGGAGTAAACCTCCTCTCCGCTATAAGAAAGTTGTAGTTGTAGAGGCGCCTGAAAAAGCATAAGGGGGGCGGGCACCTCCTTTTCTGAGGTGAAGCTGCCTAAGGGGATCACCTCCGTATTACAGAGGGAGCCGATTGGGCATGGCTTGAAAGTGGGAAGTAAAGGCAAAGCCCCTTCACCATATATTTTTGGAGGGTGAGACTCATGATTGGGCATAGGGAGCTGTTATAATGAGGGATGCGAATGCCGGCACCAGAAAGGGAACATAGGGTAGCAAATGAACTGGCTTGACAAAATTTAAGACAACCTGGTTGTGCCTCTTAAACTGTAGCTACCCTGTAGAGCAAGAGAAAAAAAAGAGGTGTAGAGTGGTCGGTCATTTCCCAGTGATATGAGAAAACCACCCCACCTGGATCCAAGCAATCCTGGAGTGGGATCACCCAATTTGAATTTATCTGGCGCAAGGTTAAGCTGCAATTGAACTTCCACTCCCTAGCCGTTGCATGGATCCCTAGCACAAGGGGAGTGGCATAAAACTCCCACAGCATGCAACAGCCTTTCTCCACTCTGGTAGTCCCTCAGGACCAGGACATAAGGCATGACCCCACTTAATTGCAGTAATGTTGGTAGGGGCCTACAGCGCAGGCTGTAGGATCCAAGGCTTTCTCCCTCAATCTCCCAAGGGGTCAGGGGTGGGGCAGAGCTGCCATAATTATAAGCAACCCCAGGACCACCTAGGCAACTGAGGCCAAATGTTCATGCGGCATCACACTCCTCCAGGTTTGGGAGAAAATCATAGAAGAAAGACGTGGGAGTAGAGTGTAAAAGGAGAGCAGTGTGGGGATGTTCAAGACCAACATTCCAAACTGGATCCTAGGCAAGGGGGAAGGGGGTGAACCCCCTCCATCCCAACTCCAACCAGGGATGGTCACCCACTAGCTATGAAAATAGCTGACAAGAGACTTGTAAAGAAAATGGAGAAAGACTACAATAGAAATGTCTGGAAGGAATAAATCCCAGGTAGTTTCAATCTAGTTCGAGAGTGCTGGGGTAGTGGGACTGAGAGAGCGTGCTACTCTTCCATGTACCAGGTGTAAGTCTACATGGGGCACCCACTTGCAGGGTAGATTTGTAAGGAGAAATGTATTGAAAAAGTGGTGAATAAAGTTGAAGATATATAGCCGCAGATCCTTTGTTAAGATTGGGGCCAGTAGGGTACACAATCCTCCAGATGTTACCTGTAGCACACTGGCCCATGCTATGCCTGACACACGATTGGAGCCTGGAAGATGTGCAATTCCTGCTACATTTCAGCTTTAGCAGGGGCTTTATCCCTCCGACTACCCCCGCCCCCCCTACCCTTGCAGCCAGGCGCCATCTCCGGATCTAAAGAACCTGAAGTTCTGGATCTCGGGAAGAAACCAATGCTGTCAGGGGAAACTCGTCGAGACTACAGGCTAAAGACCATAGACATGAGACTTAAATAACAACTGATAGACAGGTACTGCAACACTACCATTCGTCCTTTACTACAGTCATGCCAAAGCTCCAATGAATAAAACGATGAGACGGGAACCAAATAAATTACCGACGTGGATTCCTTCGGTTTGGGCACACCGAGCATCTCGTAGGCGTAGAGCTTTTCTTCTAAGGTGCGATTGTATGATATACTGATTGGAATGATAATGACATCCGGGACGCGTCCTCGCAGCCAGCATTCAACTACGCATCCAAGAAGACCTTGAACGAAAAATTATAAGAATCACTTTAATGCCAGTATAAGGAATGTTGGCATATGGCAATGCCATAGGATAAAAAAAGTAGAGAATCAAAGAGCAAGCATGCTAAAGGACCCCTGGCTCAGGCATGGCATTTATCTAGGTTCTATACATCACAACAATGGGGGCCCAGATATCTCCCCAAGGCAGTTCATCCCATGAGCTTGCCTGCATCCACCTCCAATCATACGTGTCATACATGATTCTTCAACTTGCTGAAATTACATCTTTCTTTCACATTCTCTCATAATAGTTGGCTTTAGCAGTGGTTATGTATTGTTGGTTACCAGCATGATGGTGGTGTTTGTTGCACCCAGCTTGTGGGTTGTGACAGAGAATTTAAGGTGAAAGTCATTAGATTTTGTAGGAGCCAGCATTCTTCCATGTCTCTACCACCTAAGGGATAATGATGTTATTTTTTCATAGTTTGTTCACCGAGGATATTTTGCAATTTGGTTAAATAGTCCTATTTCTTCATTATTACATGATAAACACATGTACTTCACTAACTCAAAAGGTAACAAATAAATAGTGATTAAGAGGTCAGATAAAACCAACCAAACAGTAATAATGATTAAATCTAAATATATGTCCACAATAAGAAATAAAGGAATCTCAATTGAGTGCAGATGGGTATTCAAACCCCTCCCACTAAAAAAATAAATTTTAACACCCTATGAAAAACTGACATCATGCCCTCTAGAATTGAAGTGCTGTGAAATTAAAAAAACAAAACATTTTCTCACCCAAAATGCATCCCTACCTTACTTATATGGTGTTCCCAAAATATATTACAAGATGTCCCTCTACACCTGATTCTCTCCAGTGAATTACCTCACTTACAAACCAAAGAGTTATCTTTTGTAAGCACTATTTCAGATTTACATATAATAAATGCACAAAATCAAATCTTTTCTGAAAAGAAAATTATCTCACCTTAACTTAATCTTCTCACCAACATTGTATTTTCATTGAATTGATGTGCAACAAATAATGTCTTATGTGAAGAGGTTTACTACTGACCCCAAATATGACTCAAAGGAGAGTCCAATGTCTCCAGTATGATGCTGCATATTTATGGAATATTTTAAAACAACTTTGGTATACTATTTCCTGTATAAAGTATAAATTAGAGACAAAGCTCTCGCAATTTATTGACAATGATTTACAATGAAACAATACAGAAAAGAAACATAATGAACAATGTAATCCAATATTTTCGAGCACCTGATTCCAACAACAGGATAGATCACAGATGCCTTTATTTTAAAATTCAACTGGTTTGCTATCAAAGAAGTCTCCAAAAGCAGGTTTCAGTTCATCATCATTTGTGAACGTTTTGCCCTTCAAAAGGTTCTGCAGTGGCTGGAATAGATGGTAGTTTGTTGGCGCCAGGTCTGGTGAGTACTGTGGGTGAGGGAGAATTTCCCACCCCAGCTCCAGGAGATTTTCACAGGTAGGATTTGCAATGTGTGGTCAGGAGTTATCATGAGAAACATCACATCAGTCAATTCTGCGCTATTGCATCTGCCACCTGTTGAGGTTGTTAACTGTATAATTAAGTCTCAATAGACTGAGTGCATTCCAACATTTCCTAGTAAATCACTCACTTTACATCCCACCAGACACAAACCAGAAGCTTCTTATGATGTCAGTTGGCCTTTGCTTAAAGTTGTACAGGTGAACCTTTGTCTGTCCAACTTCTTTTGCAAGCCATGTTTGAGTGTAGACACCATTTCTTAACTGCAGTAACCATTTTGTTCAGCCAATCAAAACGTTTCTTGGACAGTAGTGTCATGCAGGTGTTTATGCAGCACTGACAGTCAAAGTCGGTCAGTTCATGTGGAATCCATAGGTCCAGTTTGCTAACTTTGCCCATCTTCTCTAAATGATGCAAAACCTTTTGGCCAGCTCATGTGATGACAGATATGGATAGGCTTTGACACAGGAGCACAAATCGTCATTGTCACTAATTGAGGGTCAAGCAGGTCTTGGCTGATTTAAAATCAATCACCAGCTGGGGCAGTCTCTGTCAGATCAACCAGTGCCTAGCACCCTCATCTCTCACATTTTGCTGAAATTTGGTTAATAGGAAGTTTTGGGGCCCTAAACCCATTTCTGAAATTTTAAGGTCAATCCAACAAACAATTCAGTAGATATGACCTCAGGCATTTTGAGATCCCTAACATTTGGTGACCCATAACTAGGGTAATAATGGTCATAAGTATAAAAAAGTATATATATTTAGAATCAGAAAAAGACAAGGAATCCAAATATTAGAGTTTTAGAACTCTAGGTTGAAAAATAAAAAGTTATCATACATTTGCAAAAATTTATAGATTAGAAAAATGAAAGCCTATGCTTTGGCTATTTGAATTAGTAAAAAAAAAAGTTTGTTTATGCTAGCAGTTTTCATGTAACTAACACATAAGTGAGTGCAATATTTATAAGTTGTCCGTCAATTCTAGATATTTTTCACACTTAAGCTCCTAATTTGACCTATAGAAATAAAAATTACCTTTTTTTTAGAAACGGACATAAAAAGGTTGTTTATCTTGGTATTTTTCATGTGATTAACTTATAAGTGAACACCATATTTACAAATTGTTTGTCAATTCATTGAAATTTTATAGTTTTGATATCAATTTGATCTTGAACTCTTAAGAGTTCAATAAAAATTATAATTCCCTGCCAATAATATAGTTAAAAGTAGTGAAAGGGCAAGATAAAGCTCACATGTAGCTTAAACAATCCTGTTGCAACACGTTGCTACTAGTACAGAATCACCACAGATAGTTGTAGTTCCTAGTCTACAAGTTAGTAGTTTCAGCCAGCAGTGTGTGTGTTGGGTTGTTATTGTTTTTCAATGAGCCTCAAAGAATATCAAGAATTAAAATATTGTGTATAACTATATTCTAAAAGTGTCATCTAATTGTATATCTTAAAATTACAGATTTATAAAAATTACTTACTGAAATCTACATTTTGGCTATTAGGCCTATTCACTAAAATACAACGGTTCAGCACTTGAAATACTGCCAAGACCCTACTAAAAAACACAAGAGCAGAACAATCAATCTTAGAAGAAAAGTGACTGATGTGCTTATTGAAATATGTGCTGGAAGATTGAAAAAACGACTCATTGTTGCGTGTAAACTGTTGGACACTAATAATGAAAACCCCCACAATACTTGAACCACTGAAAACAATTAAACTGAGAAGAGTCAATTGAATCATCTTCAATCAGTGATTTAAGTAACATATCTTCAGTTCGAGAGTAGGACAGTGATTGCTTGAAGAAAATCCTTCAACTTCAATTGAACCAGTTCTAGCACTTTTGAAACAAACACCAGTCAAAAAAAGTAAGTAATAAGATAATATATTTTATATTTCACCAGAAAGGTGTGTTTGATCTATATGGCCCATTGAATAGAATTTAAGGAACTGTATAAAACAATTGATAATTGGCAAGCTTTTACTTTGAAGGATTTATTCTTTAATGATGCTCTTTAGTCTACACAAAATGCAAATTTTACTCTGTATAATAATTTAAATATATTATTTTTTAGTTCTTTTCAGAAGGGTTGTCATTGAGCCAGTAAAAGCACAAAGCTTGTGGTAAGCTATCAGATGCCCAGAAACACTTGAAGAAGGGGCTAGAAATCAGTTATGGTGTTCATATTAGCGAGGAGCTAAGTGATGATTCAAAACCTGAAACAGAATCTGAAAAACATCTAGAAACACTAATGAATGAATTGAAACAGTCATTCCTGGGAAGCAAATGTCATAATCACAAACTACAAATATTGACTCTCTCCCCATACCTAATTGAAAAAAACTGCTAGTTTCTTTCAAACTGCAACATATATGGCGTAAAGAAGCCATTCACTAAAATCAGAATTTGGAATCCTTCCAAAGATTTCAATAATGAGCAAAGGAAAAGTGATATCTGAAGAACACAAAGATATGTTAGAAGATTCTATGAGTCTGATGAGGTTAGTCGTATGTGTCCTGGCAAAAAGGATTGTGTGAAAGTCATCAGTGCTGAAGGTGCAAAAACAACTGGTCCTTGGGAATTTAAGAGAGTTATTTGAACTATATAAAAATGATAAAAAGAATCCCAAAATAGGATTTTCCACATTTGTTAAATTATGGCCATCATATTTATTGTGTGCTTGCCGGTAGTGGTGGGACTCATTCTGTCTGTGTCTTCACATATTGTCAAAAACCAAAATTATAGCTGGCTGCATTGGGAGAAAAGGTCTCTCATACAAAGATTCTATGGATTGCAGTGTCTGCAGTACAGAGAGAGAGGCTTGCATAATGCAACTTTGCAAAGATTGCTGAAGAGAAGAGGATGTTCTGAACTTTCTTGAGTTGCTTGAGTGTAAAGTCAGCTCCAAATGAAATATCTTACAAGCAATGGGTGACTGTTGACCGTTGTACAATGGTAGACAAAGTGGACCGACTTCATGAATACTTATCATCATTAAGCATGAAAATACCCTGCATGGTTCATCATCATTTTGGAAGTGGGTTGGAACGATTGGGATTAGAGGATAGATTTTCGGCCCGGTACATTTTGTGCTGAATAGGGACGTGAGATCTCGAAACCGGGAGCATGAAAAGATTGGATGGCAGTCCACAGCCAATTAGAGTGACAGGTAGTTTGCTTGTTTTTCCCCTTTTTCTATCATTTTTAATAACCTGGGAGGATGGCTTCTGTGGAACAGGGCGTCAATGATGAGATTGTGAGACTGAATGTATGATGTTGAGGAGCGTAATTGAGGGATTGAAAAGCGATATGATGAGTATGGATGAGAAGACAGACAGGATGAGGAAAGAAATGGATGAAAGACAAAGGCAGGTTGACTAAAGGATGCAGGACCTGTATGACATGATGAAGGGTCAGGACCAGCCCCGGGACCCAGGACCCTAACTCTAAAAGTCCACAGGTCAGTCAGTGTGCATGAATCCATCCTGAATACAAGGGACATTTTTTTTTTAAGAGCTCATCTGGCGACTGCCTACTTGGGCATTAGTCGCTGTATTAAAAACTTGCCTATACTTTAAAATCTAATTCAATAACACACACAAAAGACAAAAAACAACCCAAACACAACACCAATAATTTTTAAAAAGGAAAAAGGAAACGAGTAGTAAGGAAGCTCCTGCATCAGGGGATGTCCCCCCGGCATAGGAGCGTGCGACCTATAAGGGAGAAAAAAACAAAAAACAAAACAAAAACCTGGTTAAATAATGGGGAGAAGGCCGGCCTCCCCCCTAAAAGTCTACAAGTCCACCGGTCAATGTGCACATACTCGTCACAAGTACAATAGACAGGCAGTAGCGACCCCGACCATCCCGGTACTGGGAAACGGTGGTCCGGTTGCAGAGTCCTCATGGACTCTTTGGCTCCCTCATTGACACACTCATTCCCTGCAATTACTACATGTCCAGGAACCCAGCAGAAGATAATCTCAACATCTGGCCAGCTTGCTAAAACCATGGCGTCATGGATATCGCAAACCAGGGGATGAAGAGATTCTAATGCCCCAAGAGCACTCAGGGCACTTTGTGAGTCGCTATAGATCACAATTCGGTCTCCAAACCTGGCACATCGCGTAATCTCCCGTACCGAATGGTGTATTGCCACCAGCTCAGCCATGAAGACAGTGCAGCGCCTAGCAGAGCCCCACTGACTTCAAACAGAGGAGATACGGAGTGGAAGCCAACCCCCTCTTGGGACTTGGAGCGATCCGTATACACTGGCACGGTTCCAGCATGACATGAGGTGTGCTCCAAAAAGATCAAACACAATACTCTCAGTACTGTATAAGCTTTGGGAGTAGAGGCGTGGCAACAAATAACCAAATGTGGTACCCTCTAGGCTGGCATTCTGGGTAGAACCAGGGGCGCCACCAGCCTGAGAGGTATATCTAGCTCTCGAAGGAGTTTCCTAGCCCTAAACCCAAAGGGCTTAGGGTATGACTTGCGTCTCTCGGCGGCATAGGTACCGTCGAGATCCGCTGCGGATGCTTTGATAGACATTGACGACAAAGGGAGACGCTGCGCTCGTGCATACAGGCGAGTAATGCACTGTGCATAGATAATGGCATCTCTCCAGCATCGACAAGCAGGCTCCCAATAGGGAGAGTGCGGAAGGCACCAGTCACCAAGCGAAGGTCGCTGTGGTGGATTGAGTCCACCTTACACAATAGACGTTCTGATGCGGATGCATAAAACTCACATCCGTAGTCGAGCTTCGAATGGACAAAAGATCAATTAAAAGTAAGGCAGTAGCCCTATCAGCACCCCCAAGCACTGACCCTCACGGAACAAAGAATATCCATGGCGCAGGTACAAGAGACCCTAAGGATGCGAATATGAGCCTCCCAGGTGATTCATCGGCCAAATACAAGATCAAGGAAGGGGTGCGATTCAACCACTTCCAGGCACACCGCATTAAGAAACAAATCTGGGTCGGGGTGGAGAGACGCGGATCAATGCCTGTTGGAGGAGACCCTCCACCCAGATTCTGTTGAACAAATCTAACAGAAAGGCCATGCCTCGCTCACCCAGGTGTCGAAGCATGACATACCCCATATCGTCCGGACCATGGGCGGTGTGCGCGCATGAAGCAAGAGCGCAACAGAACTCACTCATAGTAAACCTGTTGTTGAAAGGTTTACTCTAGCATCCCAGCTAGAGAATGCAGTCACGAAGGATTCCGCCATGGACGCAGGGTCTGAGATTGCGGTCCAATTCTCCTGGAGAATGGGAGGGAGGACTAGCTTCCACAGCTCTGCTAGAGGGGTCTTCCCATTAAGTGAAGACACATATGCCCGCCAAGAAGAGCGGCGGGCGTGCGACGAAATATACTTGTCCCCTGAGATTTATACCGGAAATTCACTGACAGTGAAATTGTTCGGGCGGCGCTTATAGCGCATGTAGGCATCACACATCTGTTTGAGGGTTGTCTCAAACTCAACCGACCACCACGGGAGTGATTGGCGTCCAAAATGGCCTGACATTCTGTAAATAGTAGTCAGGCCCGTGGCAATGAGGTTGCCGGAGAAGAACACAACGGCCTCATCTACAGAACTAAACTCCTTCGCTGAGATAGAGAATTCAGTCATTTACTGAAATGCAGGCTACCGCGCCAAGCACCACCGAGGTGGCTCTGAGGCGGCAGCCACCCGGAAAATGATATTTGAATGGGAAAGTAATACTACCATGGAGGCCATCGACCACCCCCCAATTAAAATCAGGCTGTGCATCTGGAGAGCACAGAGATAGATCAAGGCAAGAAAATGAAGCGATTCTCGGGCAGTGATGCGTAAACTCATCCACATTTAGGACACTGATCTCAAGCTCTTCGATCAGATCGGCAAGGACTTGTCCCCTGGGATTTATTGAGTAGTCTTCCCAGAGAGGATGTCTGCTATTCAGGTCTCCAAGCAAGAGAAAAGGCCTTGGCAACTGTGCCACGACGCAGCGGAAGTACACAGAAATAACAGTATACCTCCTATCCAAGTGAAGCTGCACAGCCACTGCCTGAAAGGAGGTATCTAAAGTGAAAAGAAGAATGGAAACATCATGCCGGATGTAAACCGAGTGTCCCCCAGCCCGGCTATCCCGTGGTGGTGGGGTCGCAAGACCCTTATACTCCAGGAGGGCGGGCAGGGGGCACGCACCTAGCATGGTCTCCTGCAGAAAAAATAGCTAATGGGGAATGTGATTGGACGAGCCTCCGCAGATCCTCCCAGTTGGCCCGGAGTCCACACCAATTCCATTTAAGTAATATTCCCTCCCGGCTTAGTTGGGTGGAGACGCAGGGACCCTCTTCGAACAAAAGACCCTAACAAGAATGGCTGTACGCTTCCCGGAGGCAGAACCCCGGGCGCTGTCGCTTTCAAGGACTTATTGGGAGAGGTTGGGCTCGCCATGCGAGTCTTTTCTTCCCTCCGCCTCGAAACCTTAGGCGGGCGTTGCAGCGGGGGACCCTCTATTCGAGGAAACACCGTCTCCGAGCCAATCAGCCCACCACTAGGCGTGTTGCTGTCCTCCTTTCGGGGGACAGCTTTAGGAACCCCAGAAGATGGCCTGGTGACCAACTTCAGGGGTGTTGCCTCCTGTGAGTCTAACGACTCGGTGGAGGGGCATGGCCGTTTCACCTTACCGGAAACGGTAACGCTGGGGAAAGGGGGGAGCCCTGGTTTTAGCTGGGGCTAGGTGTGAACACTTTTTGCCGCCAGCTTTACCAGGGAAGCGCCCGGGTTGAGTAGAGCCCGCAAAAGGGCTCCGAATGGGCGTGGAAACAACCGTGCTAGTTGGCCTGGATAGGCCAAGAGCAGAGGGTGCTTTTCTAACTATTGAGGCATAAGACGTCCCAGGCAGAGCTAGGCGCGCCAGGACCAAGTCCTTAGCCTCGCAGGATAAGAGTCGATCCTGGGACTGAACGGCCAGGATTTCTTTCTCAAGGAGATATGCACCACATTGCTTCGAAGAAATGGGGTGCGGCTCTCCGCAATTGACACACTTGGCCACACACGATTTAGACTTATCGTGTGCGGCCTTGGAGCAATTTACACAGACCTCGGGTGACCCCGACTTTGCACGTCTACAAGAAAGATTCGTATGGCCGAAGTGGTAACAGTAATAGCACCGCCGCGGCAGTGGCATGAATGCCTTTACGCGGTAGCGGTACCAACCGGCACACACCAACTCAGGGAGCTTGTCACAGTCGAACGAGACGAAGAGTGTAGGGGTGGGTCTCGAGGCCCCTCCCTGTTTTCTCATCACATGTTCGACCATGACTGCCCCATGGTTAACCAACTCTAAGGTGATGTCCTCTATGGAGTAGTCAACGAGTTCCCTCACATAAACTACTCCTTTTACAAAGTTCATAGTAGAGTGCGGCGTCACACTCACCGGGGTGCCATGAAGTGTCCGAAGAGCACTTATCTTGGCTGCCTCGTCGGGATTCGCCGCATTTGCCAGAAGGCTCCCGTCCGAGAAACGGGACACCTTCGGCTCTCTACCAATTGCACTAGCTAATGCCTTTGGCCAACATGCTGCCATCAGTGGAGCGAATAACGAGGAAGCGTTTGAAGCCAGCAGGCTCGAAAATGCCAGGTAACCTTTGAATGAGGGGCCCCAATGTTATCGAGGCTCCATCCTGCGCACTTTTGGTCATAGTCAGGGGCTCTGCACCCAGGGAAGGGGGTGCAGAGGGGCTGGATGTGCCGATCATGGCTTGGTCACTTACCACCTCTATGTTATAAGTGCAACAGGCTGGCTATACAGTACCAGAACCACTCTGTGGGACTGGCTGCAATAGAACCTAATGCAGTGTTTTTAATTGGGGTGCTGCAAGAGCTAACTAAGGGTGCTGTAGGAGTGACCAAAAATATGTTTTTTAAATGCCTAAATTGCAAAAATATATATATATATTTCAAACATATATATATTGCAACATAAAAACAACGAAAAGAAAAATTGGCAGACAGCGAATGAAGAAATGAGGGTTGCCTTGTCAAAACTCTATGTCCCAATATTAAAGAATTGTGTGATACTCATCAAGCTCAAATTTGCTTTAAACTTGTAAAAGTAAGATTTTATTTTCAAAATTTTGTGTCTTATTTGGTTTAAATTAGGTTAAATGTCAATCGTGGTCAATTTTGAAGTGCTTTCCACTTGAGTATTTATATGTAATTTATTTTATATTGGAGTGTCACAGCTGCTTCTAGAGAGCAATAAGAGTACCACTATCATATAAAGGTTGGAAACCATGGAACTAATGGTTGTCTTCCCCTCAAACTCTTCCATTATTTTCTTTATGATCTATAATAGTGAATACACCAAACATCACAATATACCAGCCCCTCTACCATATAACAAAACAAGACATTCATATCATGCAAGACACAAGACAATGATACAGAAAACAAAACAAAGCAAACCACAAAATCTATAACGCACATGGAATTATACCTATATCAATAAGGCTTGAGCCCTAAATCTTACATCCACACAACTTCAAAACAATCACAAGCAAAGCTAATGCAGTTAGACTCAGAAAACTATTATACTATTTACCTAATTTTGGAGGAAGTGATTTTCCACTGCGGCTTCTGGTCCCTTCAAGAAAAAATTCCATTGGCTGCCCAGACTCACACAATAAGCACTGAACATATTCCTGTAAAAAAAAAATCTAATGAAAAGGTGTGCTTGAAGAGAGAATAATGAAAGGTGTGCTCAGAGGGAATAATGAAAAGGTGTGCTAAAAAAAAAAGAATAATAATAAGGTGTGCTCGAAGAGGAAATAATGAAAAGGTGTGCTTGAAAAGAGAATAATGAAAAGGTTTGCTCGAAGAGAGAATAATGAAAAGTTGTGCTCAGAGACAGAATAATACAAGGTGTGCTTGAAAAGTGAATAATAAAAAGGTGTGCTTGAAAAGAGAATAATGAAAAGATGTGCTCGAAGAGAGAATAATGACAAGTTTCATCCAAGGGATTAATGATCTAATTTAATTTAGGTTTTCTTTTTCATCATTCACTGGTCATGAGGAAGTGAAAGCAAACCTTTGCATAACTTTACTTTAAACCAAGAAACAAACATCAACATAGGCATGCATCTCTTGCCCAAAAGTTAAAGTTAAGATGAAGAAGGGGGAGAATAAAAATGGAAGATAAATGATCTAATTAGTTTAGAGGTAGTACCTAAGACAGGGCAGGCATGCAACTAACTGTCCAAAACCTGGCCAATCACCAACTTAGACCTTCAGGATCAGGAGGGCATGCAGTTACATTTCTTAATGGTGCCATTGTTTTTGCCATTTTGAAAATCTAAAAAAAAAAAACTGCATAGAAATGGAAAATGTAAAATAGATGAGCAAATGAAGTACCTAACTCAGGATGCACAGAGTACAAAGGGACACTAAAGCCTTTCTATCATAAAATGTGATTGAATGTATCTTATACTCAAAAATCAATCTTAAAAAAATCTCCAAACTAAATATTAAATTCAGTATTATACCTTAGGTGACGTTAAAAAACTACAATAAATGACAATTCATAATTTACTGATATATGGAAAAAAAATGGGATCTGATAGTTAGTTCTCACTCCCATGTGATAATCTGTTATTTATTTTCAATGCTGTGTAAGATAACCATTATTAATCATCATTACCCTTTTCTCAGAATACTCAGAGGGAGGAATTCAGGTTAGCCCCACCCCCCTCTCAATTCTTTTTATCCTGGATCCCTCACTGTTTCAAGACATCAAACAATACTAAAATTGACCCACCTGAAAAACAGCCCAATAAATTGTATCATCCATGAATGACCTCCTGATATAGAATGCACCGGCACCTCGAAGCATGTCTCCCACTACAGCCATACTCATAAAATCTTGAAAACAGACATAAATTTTGTTGAAGAAAAAAAAGGGGAATGTGGCAAGGTTTTCATGCAGCTTTCATACTATTTTCTTTTTTGGCTTGGGAAGATCATAAAGAACCTAGAGCTATAGTAATGTAAACTGCATTGTGGTCAGTGAGTGTATACAGTTATTATAGAAATGAGTAGCTGCCTGTGATGGGAAAAGTGAAGGTTAAAATATGCAATTGATACAGTTCTTTTATAGTACTGTAAGATTGGTGTCCTCCAAGCATGCCCCATGCAGTGTGAAGGTGTCTATTTATTGCTATACTAACTGCATACCATCACTGCATAAATAGTGTGTCTCTTGCGGGTGGGTGAAAATAATCCTGTGTCACATGGGTGGGTGAAAATGATCCTGTGCCACATGGGTGGGTGAAAATGATCCTGTGCCACATGGGTGGGTGAAAATGATCCTGTGCCACATGGGTGGGTGAAAATGATCCTGTGTACAGCAACAGCAAAAATGGTTAAAATAGCCAATCAATACAGTTTTTTTTAGGGCTGTTAAATTGCTCTATTGGATACAGTCACTCGCTCAGCATGGATGAAGAGCATCCCAAAGAGTGGCCAATGCAGCGTGAAGGTGGCTACTCATTGCTATATAATAACCTAGAGCTAGCTTGTGTGGTGAGCAGTTATGTTTATTTTATACAAATCAGTATTCAGTATAAAATACAAAAGCCACATATATAATTTGACAAAAAAGAAGACCTCTGAAAATCAAATGAATAAGTACACTATTCTTACTGAATCAGAAAAAAATTTGAAATCTTTTAATTTTAAAAAGAGGCAAAACCCAATGGATACATCTTTAGGGAAGGTTTGTATAAACAAAATGTTAAATAAAAAGATATAAAAATGTGTGGAAGCTACAACATCCATATAACCCAAACAGCTCTCCCTAACCTAGTGGATAATGCATCGTTTTTCTAATATTGAGGTACCAGGTTCAATCCTGAGTGAGTGCAAACACAAATTGCACAGAGATCTGGTCACAGATTGGATATCTTACACAGGTCATGACACACCAACAGCTATTTTTTTCCATCTTAGATGTTGCATGAATGGGAAAGTGATCATGTGCGAATGACACTGTATGTGATTAGGCCATGTATGGGATTATGTGAAGGTGATTGTGAGTTGTGGAGAAAAGGAAGTGAAAGGTTTGAGTTTTTCTGTTGAAGGAGGCCCAAATGAAAGGTAGATTGAATGTTAATAAATTGAAGAGAAGTTTGAAAGCTTGTTTACAGTTCGCAAGGTTTAGTCGCACAATGTAAGTTACATGATAGTATGTGAAAGAGAGGATAGAAATCTGGATAAATGTAGTTAGTGGTATGAACCTTCAGCATATTTAAAGGAACACCTGGAGAATGAATGTTACAAAGCATGGAGAGGGTGAGGAAGTAGATAAGATAGTTAGTACTTTAGAAGGGAAGCAATTAGTTTTAGATGAGTGTGGAATGAGAAAATGTAAGACAAGTGTTCAGAAATAGCAAGTTCAGATGTTTTTCTTTGATTCTGCTACTTCTCTTCTTTGATACAAAGCTCTTTGGTCACTTTATATTGTATTATAGTGGAATATCAAACATTATTTTTTTTAACAATTTAAACTTGTGATAATCCTTGGCTATAGAGCAGTTGTATTTGTGTTCTGTGCTTCTGTAATCCTTTAGTTTTAGTCATATTATATATATATATATATATATATATATATATATATATATATATATATATATATATATATATATATATATAACTGAATCACAAAAATATGGAACACAATGAATATATAAATAAAGTGAACAGCCCCAAAGGAAAATGAAACATGGAAGATCTGCGAGGCCTTTCACTAATCGTCCTTTACAAAGTAGACTAAAGCAGAAAGAAACATAAGAAATTTTTACAAAGAAGACGCACACACGTATATGACAGATGGGGACATTAGGATTATAAGGGCATTAACAGGTACCTGGAAACCAACCTTATTAAAGAATTAATTCTGCCGAAACAGAAGGTGACCATTGAAAAAGGGGGTTTACAAAAAGAGGAGGGGGACTCAAACCGTCCCACTAAATTAAGATTACAATTTCATAATTCTTCTATTTGAGAAGCAATATAACAATTTATAAGAGATGAAAATTATCAAGAATAAAACCAAAAATATATTAAACATAGGAATAACTAGAAAAGTATAAACGTGCATGTATGACAAATGAAGAATATAGTAGGGATAAATAAGCCTGCCGAAACAAAAACAATTTCTAAGAAGTGAACAGTATCATGAATAAAACAGAAAATATATTAACCATAGGAATAACTAAAAAAGCTAATTATTAATTAGATCAGTGATTTTATCTTTAAGGTCATTCTTGAACATTTTTGTAATACAAAGGTCCAAGAAATACAAGCCGGGACAGAAGTTAAATATATATATATATATATATATATATATATATATATATATATATATATCTTCAAAAATTGAACAACTTATGTATTTTGTACGTTGAATACAAATTGGTATCATATTGCAAAAATCTGATACATCTATGAAAACCAGTTAGTATTTAGTGATATGACCTTTCGTCACCAGTACAGCTTCCAACAGTTTGAGATATTTACATATGAGGCTCTTACAAATATTTATAGGTATCTTGGCCCATTCATCTTAAATCTGTTATATTTATTGGGTCCCTTTTTTGAATCTTTAGTTTTAATTCTCGCCACAGGTTCTCGATAGGATTTAGTTCTGGCGACTGACTTGGACCTCCCATAACCTTTATTTTCTTGTGCTGAAACCATGCTGCAGTGCCCTTGGCTGTATGTTTTGGATCGTTGTCCTGCTGGAATGTCCATCCTCTTGGCAACTTCAAGTCGTCTGCAGACTGAGAGATTATCATCCAGACTCTTGCAATACATCTGAGCATTCATTTTCCCTTCAATAATAGGGAGTCTTCCAGGACCTGCAGAGGAGAAGCAGCTCCATACCATTATGCTGCCTCCTCCAAACTTCACTGTTGGGATTGTATTTTTAGGATCATGCCCTGAGTTTTTCTGCCTCCAAACGTGACTAACACTATTCCACCCAAATAACTCAATCCTCATCTCATCAGACCATAGTACAACGTCCAAAAAATGAGGATAATTTCTGACATGAATTATTTTCAACAAAGGTATCTTTCTTGGTGTGCAAGAATGGAATCCTTCAGTCCTAAGAACTGCTCTAATTGTATTTTTGCATACATTTGTCCCAGCTGCTTCCAAATCTTTCTGAATTTTTGATCGAGTCACTTGAGGATTCTTCTTTACTTAACGGACTATATGTTTAGCTGTACAGTTCAAAATTTTAGATGGACACCCTGAATGTGGAAGACTTGCAGTGGACTGATATAACATGAATATTGTCACCAATGGTTGAGATTGGTATTTTTAACATAGATGAAATTTTTATAGAGCCCAAACCACTTTTATGTAACTGAACAATTAGTTCTCTGCTCCTTTTTGGCAATTCTTTAGTTTTTGCCATATTAGAATTAGTGTTGAACGATGACCTCCTTCTCATGCAGCATTCAGACACTGACTGAGGTCCACTGTTTCACATGAACAAAGTAGATTTTTTTTCTAGAAGTTCTACAGCATTCCTGTCATGTAAACCACTCTGTAATGTCTGAGAACTATTTATTATCGCTTTAAAACTAATTTTGTGGGTGTGTTGGATACTTTTTGAGGCGATAATATAACACTTTTGTCGATATAATATCAATGCTTTACTATTTGTGTATTCTAACACCGAATTTGTATTCGACATACAAAATACATAAGATGTTCAATTTTTGATTACTTTGCTGTTGTGTAACTATGGTAAATAAACTTTTGACCATGTATCAGATATTTATTGCACCCACTGTATATATATATATATATATATATAATCCATTTACACAAAAGTTGTACACTCGTAAACATGTTACAGCTGGTATGGAAGGTCACACCAGTTTATAGCTGGAACCATCATATGTTATGACTGGAGAAGGCACAATGCTTGGAACATCATCTGATTCAACTGGTGAGGAAGGTTATGCCAGTTTATGGCTCGTGACATTGTCTGTTATGACTGGAGAAGGCACGATGCTCGAAACATCGTCTAATACAACTGTGAGGAAGATTACACCAGTTTACGGTTGGTAACATCATCTATTACGACTGGAGAAGGCACGATGATTGGAACATTATCTGATACGACTGCTGAGGAAGATAATGCCAGATCATGGCTAGTAACATTGTGTTATGACTGGAGAAGGGACAATGCTCAATGGAGGAGGAGAGGACCAGTCGCTTGAATGTGTGAATCAGTTATGCCAGATTTAACAGGACAGGAGGACGTAATGAAACAACTTCAAGGTGGTGGATTTATATTACTCTCATTATCATCACAAAATTATTCTTGATTTCATTAAACTTCAAAAGTAGTGCATGTAAAAAAAGACAACCCTGTAAATCCAAATACAAACTTATTTGATGGATACCCACAAACAAACTTAAATCATAAATTTGTATTCATGTAGCAGAGAAGGAATATTTGATCCGACTTGGAATGGGTGACCCCCTGCCACAATCAAGCATCAACCTCTCTGCTTGCTACAATCAATTAACCCCCTTCTCTTGAGACATATATATATATATATATATATATATATATATATATATATATATATATATATATATATATTCTTTTTCAAAAAGCCTTTTGTACAGGGTGGGGCGTAGTAACTTCCTTATTTGAAAAGGAGGTAGGGTTAAGGATGGTCACAGTGGAGTGGGAAAGGGCTCAATGGAAGGGCGGGATGGTGGTTTGTCCATACTTGTTTCAGTTGCAAACATGCTGGGGTAGAGAGAGCAGTATGCTTTTGCCATAGAGGCATATTTTTCTAAATCAATTTTTTTTGGTGAGTAGATGCCTTCAGGGAAATGGGGAATGTATCCAAAAGAAAGAAAGGACCTACAAGCATCGTTACATCTGAAATGTTAAACAAGTTCGTCAGTCTAGGCTGCAGTCTCCCAAGCATTCTGCTCGTAAACATGCAGTTGGCACTAGCAGGTTGGGATGTTCTCTTCATTGAATTATTCACAATTAACTCCATCTTCACCCATACAATGTGATTTTGGTCCAACACATGATGGAACGTGATTATGTAACCCAAAATACATCATTTGAGCAGCTGGTTGATACCTTACCCAATGATGCACTTGTGTTCTTCTCTGATGAGGCACATTTTTACCTTAGTGGCTGTGTTATCAAACAGAATGTGGTAGTGGAGTGAAACAAATCCCAGGGAAATTCATGAGAGGCCCATTCATTCGGATTGTTGTCATGGTATGGTGTGTAATTTCAAGAGTAGGGATCATTGGCCCTTACTTTTTTCAAGCAAATGGTCGTGCTTTAACCATGAATTCAGACCATTATTTGACAATGATCCAGGAGGTTTTTTTGCCTGCTCTTGAAGAAATGGAACTGGATAATGTGTGGTTTCAGCAAGATGGGGCCACAGGCCACGCCGCAAGGATTTCAATGTATTTTTTGAGAGAAGCCTTTCCCGGGCAACTGATCTCCCTGAGAGGGGACGTAAACTGGCCTGTGCACTCGCCTGATTGAGCCTCCTGTGATTATTTCCTGTGGGGTTATCTCAAATCCCTGGTTTATAACGATTCTACACAGACCCTGAAAAATCTACAGAATAAGATCTGAACTGAAATTGCCAATATATTAGTCAAGATGCTCGAAAAAGTGGACCAAAACTTCCAAATTCATGTGAATCAGTAAATTGACAATGGAGAATGACATATAAATATTATTTTTAAAACTGTGTAAAATTAAATCAATGTTGTGTGACAGGAAAAAAATAAAAGTTTTGAAATGTGTACCATTTTTTATTTCATTTTTTTAAAAAAGGATGTTTCCATTCCCCAACCCTGTATAAGCTAATGTTTTACTTTAATAGAAAATGGCGAATGTGAACTTCGCTGCAGATCTTCCCTAAGGAAGGCCAGATGGGCTCTATAAAATTTAAAAAAAAAAAAAATCCCTAAGGAAGATATTACGTGAACTATTAAAAGCTTAAGAAGGAAAATGGAAGATTTAGAAAAAGATAAAATAGGGAAAACTATTTTAACAGCTATATAAAGCTGAATAATGGAGTTGGATTTAAACCTGTGTCATCAAGTGAAAATCAGTCAGAAGCACAATGCTCGACTGAGGATGGTTAGCTCAGTCAATGAGTGTCGTGGTTCTGGTAGCAATGAGCGTTTGATGAGAGGCTTGCATCCAACTCCTTTATTCAGCTTCATATAGCTGTTAAAATAGTTTTCCCTATTTTCTGTTTCTAAATCTACCATTTTCTTTCTTAAGCTTTTAATGGTTCATGTAATATCTTCCTTAGTATTTTTCCAGGTTGTGATACCATTTTCCTTTCTTTGGGCTGTTAACTACATCCATTGTATATGATGTGATTTTCATTTAATATATATATATATATATATATATATATATATATATATATATATATATATATATCGGATATTTATTGCACCCACTATATATATATATATATATATATATATATATATATATATATATATATATATATATATATATATATATATATATATATATATATATATATATATATACAGTGGGTGCAATAAATATCTGATATATGGTCAAAAGTTTATTTACCATAGTTACACAACACCAAAGTAATCAAAAATTGAACATCTTATGTATTTTGTATGTTGAATACAAATTCGATATTAGAATACACAAATAGTAAAGCATTGATATTATATCAATAAAAGTGTTAGATTATCAACTCAAAAAGTATCCAAACACTCACAAAATTAGTTTTAAAGCGATAATAAATAGTTCTCAAACATTACAGAGTGGTTAACATGATAGGAATGCTGTAGAACTTTCTAGAAGAATAATCTACTTCATCTATGTGAAACAGCAGACCTCAGTCAGTGTCTGAGAGCTGCATGAGGAGGTCATCGTTCAACACTCTAATTCTAATATGGTAAAGACTAAAGAATTACCAAAAAGGAGCAGAGAACTAATAATTGTTGGGTTACATAAAAGAGGTTTGGGCTATAGAAAAATTTCATCTATGCTAAAAATACCAATCTTAACCATTGGTGACACGATTCGCCGGTTCATGTCATATCAGTCCACTACAGGTCTACCACATTCAGGGTGTCCATCTGAAACCGCGCAGCTAAACATATAGTCTGTAAAGTAAAGAAGAATCTGTGAGCGACTCAACCTGAACTTCAGAAAGATTTGGAAGCAGCTGGGACAAATGTATGCAAAAATACAATTAGAGCAGTTCTTAGGAATGAGGGATTTCATTTTCACACACCAAGAAAGATACCTTTGTTGAAAATAATTCATGTTAGAAATCGTCAAGTTTTTTGGATGTTGACGAGAGCAAGATTGAGTTATTTGGGCAGAATAGTGTTAGTCACCTTTGTAAGTAGAAAAACTCAGGGTATGATCCTAAAAATACAATCCTAACAGTGAAGTTTGGAGGAGGCAGCATAATGCTATGGAGCTGCTTCTCCTCTGCAGGTCCTGGAAGACTCCATATTATTGAAGGGAAAATGAATGCTCAGATGTATCGCACGATTCTGGATGATTATCTCTTACAATCTGCAGATGACTTGAAGTTGCCAAGAGGATGGACATTCCAGCAGGACAAACGATCCAAAACATATAGCTAAGGGCACTGCAGCATGGTTTCAGCACAAGAAAATAAAGGTTATGGGATGGCCAAGTCAATCACCAGACCTAAATCCTATCGAGAACCTGTGGCGAGAATTAAAACTAAAGATTCAGAAAAGGGACCCAAGAAATCTAACAGATTAAAAAAGAATATGCCAAGATACTTACAAATATTTGTAAGAACCTCATAAGTAAATATCCCAAACAGTTGGAAGCTGTACTAGCTACAAAAGGTCATATCACCAAATACTAACTGGTTTTCATAGATGTATCGGATACTTTTAGAAACGTTTGTTTGATAGTTTTGCTGTAATCACAGTAATGTTTTACAATTTTTGCTGCAATATGATACAAATTTGTATTCAACATACAAAATACAAAAGATGTTCAATTTTCAATTACTTTGCTGTTGTGTAATTATGGTAAATAAACTTGTGACATGTATCGGATATTTATTGCACCCACTGTATATATTCTAACATAATACACAGTCATTCTACTAAAAAAATATATATATATCTATTAAAATCTATAAAGGACATCCAAATATAGAGAGGGATATTCATTAACTTTTCTATTTCTTTTAGTTAGGTGAAAGCAAGTTGCATCAATATGCAAATGAAATACATAAAACTGAATTGGTTTCAGAACCCTGAAGGTGGTGGCAAGGAGAATAGTTCCTAACAATAAAATGCCAAAAAGATTTATAGAGGTGTAAAAGGTGAGTATAAATTTAAACTAAACAATACCAAATAGACAAGGAGAAGGGGGGGGTGGGAGCTCAATAAAATTCAAGGACAGCAAGGGACTTACCCATACCAGCTGCAATCACAGGAAATGGCAGATTATAATGGAAGGCAATGTATGATATCAAAAGAAAATCTGCATAGGATCGGTGGGTTGGAATAAAAATAATCGGGGTTTCTGCTGACACCCTTTTAATCTGAAAAAAAAAAAATTTGCTATTATTATTTTATCATTTATCAATAGATAACTCTAGTTTCATGTCTATATGCTAGGAGTTAGAATTCCATTTTCACTATATAGAGAGATTTAAAAAAATTAAAACCATCTGTAGAAGTAAAAATGAAAGAGTGGTGAGATATCACCAGTTTCACTAGGCAGTGACTCTAGTGGTGACAGTTACTACTACCATCTAAACTTCCCTTAAATGTGCTATGATTACCTATAGTGCAGCTGACATTCCTAGGAGCACACAGATTGAGTGTGTGCCACTCCTTCAGATGTTGGGTCTAACACTTAATCTATGCAGGGAAGTCCCTTGTGGGAGACAGAGGTTTTGAATATATACATGAAAAAAGTAGTTGATCTTCCTCCATTCATAAAAAACAAATAACTAAATTTCCTCCCTTGACCATTTTTCCTGGATATTGCTCTGTCATCTTGAAATTCCTTCACTAACAATTAGATGGGACGATTAATCAGAATCAGAATCGTTAATTTGGGGGGGCATCGGAATCGCTAAAAATAATCCCAGTTTTCAGATTCTAAAAACTATTCCTTCAAAATTTCAGTACAGAGACTCTTTCAACAGTTTTTAAAATTTTCTTTGCTACTTGCCAAATAGCTAAATCAAAATTTTAAACATTGTTTATTTCCCGCTGGTGTCAATCAAGTTATGTATCTACTCATCTGTCCTATTATTCAGTGAAATTATAACGTTAAGTTATTTACTAATAGATTCAGATTAGGTGACAAGAATGCATCACTATTTAATATTAATTCATATTGAAGATCTGACTGTATAAGAAATGTATTGTATGTTTAATTGTTTATATCCGTGAAATTAAAGCCTGCTCAGGGCTCAGGCATCATTTAGAACAGCTGATGCAATTCTAGGATGTTAGAACTTTGTTCAGAAGCGCTGCCAAAGTTAGTATGTTTGTATAAATTTGGTGCCTTTTTGCCATAAAGAAACACTTCAAATACCATGATTCATACAAATTTGGTACCTTTTTGCTGCACAGAAACACTTTTTGATAACATTTTACTTTTGTTTTATGTTTTAATTAGATTTAATACGATTTTACCAATTTTTTTTACGTTTTCAGAGTAAGTTTTGGTACTATTGCTAAAATTCTTTCGGCAGCGGGCAGCCCTGTTGTTCAGTTGACTAACAGTCACCGTAGATGTAACTTATGCTACACACACTTCCTACTCCCAAACTATGTTAAGTGTTGAGTAACATTATGGAATTAGCCTGATTTGAATTACAATTTTCACATAAACTGTGCATTATTCACTATCAAAAATCTAAATTACCATGGTTGTGATGACTGACAATACCAAACTTCCAGCATAAGGCACTATATCAGAAGATTAGTTGTTAGCAGATACTATGTAAACTTAAGCACAATGTTCATCTTACATTTATTTGCTTACTATATTCTATTTAGTTTATGTAACAACTAAATTTATTAATTATTATTGAAGTATCAAGTATTATTATTACACAGAAGGAATTATAAATCATTTCTACATAAAGAAATTAATATTCTATTTTGTGAAGGAGTCAGAATCATAACTTATAACTGGAAACAAATTCTGAATTGGAATCGCAAAAACTTTTGGAATCATCTCATCTCTACTAACAACATACCCCTAGATTCTGATATTATACAGAGAGCAATGAAGCACAGGTAAACATGTGAGATATCTTAGCGTTGATTGTGATCTCAAACAGCTACACCCTCTCTAGCTTAGACCCTCACTCCCACAATGCTTTTCTGAAATCTGCTTTTGGAAGCTCACACCTACTGTATCTTATCTGATAACAAAAGCAATTCACACACTGCTCAAGCTTCTTGCTCATCTCTCCTCCTCTCAGATGCCCCAGTCTCTTCCCTACCATGATCCCTACTTATTTCTCTGCCTTCTACAACAAGATAATTTGTATACAACCTGGAATTCTACCCTGGCCTCCATCACTTTCCCTTGTTTCCCCTTGTTCTCTTCCCTGAGGTGTCACAAGGAAGGTATCATCTGAGTTGCCCTCCTTTACACTGACTAGCAGATTGAGACACGCATAAAATGTGGGAACAATGCTTGTGTACAGTACTCTAGATGTGGTCATACATACGAGTTATTGAGTTTAAGGATAACTTTACTTTTGTAACTAGCTTTTTTTTAATGAAGCATAGCACTCAATTTGCCCAGGGATTTTTTGCATTAATATAATGCTTAGAAAACATTAATGACCTATCTATTACTATTCCTAAGTCCTTCTTATCCTATACTAAGTTCAGCCAATGCCCATCCATTCCATAGATAAATTCTCTATTATCCCTTCCTGTGTTAATAACTACACTTCTGGAAGTTAAAAGTCATCTGTCACATATGCGCCCAGGATACCAATTTATTCCAATCAGCAAAAATAGACACTGCTATTAGTTGCCTCCCTGCCAGAGTTGATCCCTGAGGCACTCCACTAACATCTCTATACTCCATTTAGTACCACCCTCTGCTTCCTACCCTTCAACCATGCACCTAACCAATTTAAAACATTCAGATATCCAGCCAGTTAGGCTTCTATGTGGAACCTTATCAAAGGCATTACTAAAATCCAAGTAAATTACATTACATTATCTCCCTCATTTAATTGTTTTGTTAAAAATCTAGAAATACTAGTAAATTTGTTAAGACATGATATACCTGTTTTAAGCCCAGACTGAGCATAAGTGATTAACCCCCACTTTCTAGATGTTCCAAAATCCATTTTTTTAATGAGTTTCTCTAGGATTTTACTGAATAATAGGAGTTAAGCATAGTGGTCAGTTATTTGTATCTGTTTTACTACCTTTCTTGAAAACAGGCACTACATTCGCTCTTTTCTTACACAACCCCTTCATATTTAATAGGTCCTTTTTTTTATCTCTGCAAGATTTGTTATTTATTTTATAATAACTAAAGAATTCTCTTGGATCTTTGTTGCTATTTTGAGCTAATTTAATTTCTAATACCATTTTGCGTTTCTTTATATTCTTATTTAACTCATTCTTGGTCAATCTATAATGATTTAAATTTTTAAGAGTATTCTTTCTCTGCAATTTCTGATAAGCCCTTTTTTAGAGACTTTTTTCCTAGCTATCTTCTGATTCTACCATAAATAGTTTCCTGCCTTTCTTCATAATGGCTTTCATTGGGATACATTGGTCCTGGACTCAAATTTAATATATGCTTAAAAGTATTCCACATCACATAAACATTCTTTCCTCTGAACTCTACCTTCCAATTAACTAAATTTAGCAAGTTTTGAAGCTTTCCATAATTCCCCTGATGAAAATTTGGAGCTTTTGTAGCATTTCCAGATATTCTACCTTTCCCAGTTCCCATGTTAAAATTAAATATCTGATGATCACTATTTTCTAATGATCAATTTGTAAAGTGATCATTGAAAGTACTAAAATATATTGAAACCCCGAGTTGGCTTATTAATGAAGTGACTCAAAAGATTAACCTTAAAACATTCTATAAAATTACAACTTGCTCCATCTCTTCAGGTCATATTTTGCCAGCCCACAAAGCTTAAATTAAAGTTTCAAACAATAACTGCATCTACTTCATATCCTTTACTAATGTCCCTTATCATTAATTCATCAATATTCCCAGTGTGTCCCAGTGGTCTGTAAAAGACTTCCAAATGTAACATCCTATTTTTAGTCATCCTAACATCAACCATGACTCAACCTCATCCTGTTTTAATGAACTATTTGGATTTGAAATATTGTTATTTCTTGTATCAATAATTATCTAATTATCCCTCCACCATTGTTTCTACTTATGTATACGTTATAACCATGTAAATCATATTCACTTATATTATCCCTAAATTATATTTCATTGACCCAGGATCCAGTTACCCCTATCAATATCCTCATCAATAATGTAACTAAAGAACTCATCTCTCTTGTTTCTATGACAACTTAACCCACTTATCCCTGAAGCACCTTTCTTAATTTGAATGCCCTCACATCTATCCCCTCTACACTTATCTCCCTTCCCTGCCCTACCCTATCTACCTTCAGTGCAATGATGACCTCCTATATTTCCTTACCATCAACTGCATCCCTACTCAAACGCAGTCTATCTATCATATATATTTATTCCTGGCCATAAAACCTCTCCCACACATCAATAAACTTGCACCTTCCTTCTCACACATATTCCTCACATAACCATTCAGTCCACTCATACAAGGCATCCATTCTGAAAAGCACACCCAACACAACACCTTTCATCCTTTCAATCAACCTCAAATCTCTTCTGTAACTCACATGCAGCCACTTTCTTAACATCAATCACTCCCACATGTGTAATCACAACTGCATCACTAGCAGACCCTGACAACAGCATTTCAGATAATTTCTTCTGCGCCTGGCAAACAAATCCACTATGGGGCTACTCATATCACACACACACTCCTGATGCTGAACCATAAAGGGTTCTATGATTGCTGATTGGTGTCAAAATACACTACTATACACACCCAATCAGAGCCAAACTCTGGCGCCTTCAAGCTTGCTTGTGACTGTCATTCTAATCTATATATACATTTCATTAGCCAGATGGAGGGTAGGATCTCATCCATGATGCAATGGACAGAGGGCACAGCATAATCATAGGATAATTAACTTTTGTAATGAGTTTTAGATGATATTTGAATGTGATTTTTTAAAGAAGTTAAAAAAAAGAGGCACACATGTCTGACCTAGGACAATAGTAAAGGAACTCTCCATTTTATGCTTAATGATTTATGACTGGCTATGTGGGGTAATATATAATTGGGTAATATAGATTAATATCTGTATATAGATGTGAATAGAGCTAACTCACCCCAGTGGAAGGCAATTTTTTATATTTCTTCATATGTATTAACATTTTTTTTCCACAGATTTTTTAACTGCCAACTGCCATTTAAAGGACCTGTGGGTTTGTATGGAGTGCCATTTTCTTGTTCCTTAGAAGGAAACATCTAGATGAAATAATCTGACTTAATCAGAACAACCTTACTTACCATCTCAATTCCAGATGGATTGACCAGGATCCTCCGATATATTCTTTTCATTATCTTTGGCAGAACAACAGCAAATTTCCGAACCATACCAATGTCTAGTGTATGGCACATATCTTCTAGAACTGAGAAAACTTCCTTTATCAGCATTTTTCTTGACTTGCCTTCATTGACTTGCTGTACAGGAAATAATAAATTTTAATAATTCAAATTAAATATATTAATGTGGAATTATACTTGTGAAATTAGAATATCAAAATGATAATGTAGAAACTAGAGTAAAAGAGAAACTTGAATGTAGTAGTAGTTTGGTAAAATCTTTTGAAACTTCTAATAAATCCCACATTTACTTTGTTATTGGGAACTTGCTTATTAAGTCTTTTTCTACAAATATCTTTGAATTTAATAGATATGGTTCAAAGTAGAATACAAAGAGAAGCAGTTAGTGACCCCCTCCAAAATGATAGTGTATATGAGAGCTATACATAAAGGTTTGTTGGGTGTGCTTGGGATAGTCTGGCCAGTGAAGATTCCTGATAGGATGCAATGATATAATGTATACCCCACACTTGTATGAAGGGACATGCCATGGATACAGCCTAATTCCACATTGAGGAAAAATAGCAGTGATGATGATATAACGAAGAAAAGTTATTTGATTTATTTGATGTTTTTTCTCAAACTTCACTTAAATTTATATATTTAATATATATATATATATATATATATATATATATATATATATATATATATATATATATATATATATATATATAACAGGAAAAGGAGAGCAAGTACTGAATATAACATATATTGCCAACATTTCAGGTTCTGGACCCATCTTCTAGGCTAGAATATTAAAGATTTATATAAGAACAATTGCTTAACAATTATAAGAACAACGATAATTAATGGCTTTAGGCTAAAAATGTACTAGGATGTAAAACAAAAAGAAAAATCAAAATCCAATATAAAGGACAAAAATCTGTATACTAAAATAAAATATAAATAAATTCAAATGAAATTAATAAAGTTACAATTAGAAGAAAAGGAAAACCTTAATGAATACACTCAAATTTGTTATCTGATTCTCTGAATCAGATATATATATATATATATATATTTAATATATATATACAGTAAACCCTTGATATAACTAACTATATGGGGTGGGGAGTCTATCGTTAAAGCCAAAAGTTCATTAAACCCGATGGGCATTAAAAGCAATGGAAATAACGAACCAAGTTTGTTATGGATATGTAATACATATGTAATTACTAATAAAGTTAAGTAGACTACACAACATAGTATTGATACAAACTTTGCACAGTAGGAGACCAACAGTCACTCGGGCTGGACGTAATGCTTGCCTGTTAAACCTGATTGAGTTCAGCCAGGAAATTTGGTTTGCTATATCCAAAATTTGTTATAGTGAGGTTTGTTATATCAAGGGTTTACTATATATATATATATATATATATATATATATATATATATATATATATATATATATATATATATATATATATATATATATATATATATATATATATATATATATATATATATATATATATATATATATATATATATATATATCCAAAGAAGTACAATAACGTACATGTAAATGCATGAAAGAAACCACAGTGATTAGATCAATTTAGTCGTGAAACCAGGTATCAACATCAATCACTGGAATACTAATGAAATACAAAAGAGATGCCTAATGTATGGACACACAAATTTACAAGTGGGAATGTGATTAGGGGAGGGGGGGTATGGGGAAGCAGCGGCATTTTTTACTAAAGCAAGTATAAATGTATATTTCCTTTAGTCAAAAATGCCACTGCTTCCCCATACGACCCCCCTAATCACATTCTGACTTTTAAATTTGTGTATCCGTACATTAGGCATCTCCTCTTTTGTATTTCATTAGTATTCCAGTGATTGACAATGATGGAGGCTTCCGTTGAAACTTGTTTTCACAAATAAATTGATCCTGCATATATATATATATATATATATATATATATATATATATATATATATATATATATATATTAGAAATAGGACGATTAATCAGAATCCTAAGAATCATTCATTTGGGGGAAATCAGCATCAGAATCGCTAAAAATAATGACAGTTTTCAAATTCCAAAATCGATTCCTTCAAAATTTTAGTACAGACACACTTTCAACAGGTTTTTTTTTCATTTATTTTCCTATTTGCAAAATAGCTGAATCAAAATTTTAAACATTGTTTATTTCCCGATGGTGTCAATCAAGTTATGTATCTACTCATCTGTCCTATTATTCAGTGAAATTATAACGTTAATAAATATTTACTAATAGATTTAGATTAGGTGACAAGAATGCATCACTATTTAATATTAATTCATATTGAAGATCTGACTTATAAGAAATGTATTGTATGTTTGTTTATATGCGTGAAATTAAAGCCTGCTCAGGCACCATTTAGAACAGCTGATGCAATTCTAGGATGTTAGAATTTTGTTCAGAAGCGCTGCCAAAGTTAGCACATTCATATAAATTTGGTGCCTTTTTGTCATAAAGAAACAATTCAAATACCATGATTCATACAAATTTGGTACCTTTTTGCCACAAACAAACACTTTTTTATACCATTTTAATTTTCTTTTATGCTTTAATTAGATTTAGTACAATTTTACCAATTTTGTTAGGTTTTCAGAGTAAGTTTTGGTATTATTGTTCAAATTATTTTGGCAGCAGGCAGCTATGTTGTGCAGTTGACTAACAGCCACCATAGATGTAACTTATGCTCAGCACATTTTCTACTCCCAGCCTATGTTAAATGTTGAGTAAAAATATCATAATAGTCTAATTTGAATTACAATTTCCACATAAACTGTGCATTATTCCCTATCAAAGATCTAAATTCACTTGGTTGTGCAACTGACGATACTAAACTACTTCCAGCATAAGGATCTATATCAGAAGAAGATTAGTTGTTAGCAGATACTATGTAAACTTAGGCACAATGTTCATCTTAAATTTATTCATTTACTATATTCTATTTAGTTTATGTAACAACTAACTTTATTAATTCCAAAGGAATCAGAATCACAAATTTTTTTTTAATCGTCTCATTTCCAATATATATTGTGTTTGTTACACCAAATCTGCACTTTTTAAGGACTTTTATTTCTCAGCTGGGACATAATATTTAACATGGGATAATTTTTTTTTTTTTTAAAAGAGTTCATCTGGCGACTGCCTACTTGGGCATTAGTCTGCCTTATTAAAAACTGGCCTAATACTAGGCTACTTCAAAATAAAATCCAAAAATATAACCCCCCCCCCCGCGCCAAGGAAAAAGGAAGCGAGCAGTAAGCAAGCTCCTGCATCAGGGGGAGGTCCCCCCGGCACAGGAGCGTGCAACCTATAAGGAGAAAAAAACAAAACAAAACCCTGCTTAAATAATAGGGAGAAGGCCGGCCTCCCCCTCAAAAGTCAACCAGTCAGTGAGCACACACTCATCCCGAGTACAAGGGACAGGCTGTAGCGACCCCGCCCATCTTGGTACCGGGACAGGTAACGTGAGCGAAGATCACCCAGACTGGAACATTCAACAAGAATGTGCCGAAACGTCTGGGGGACGACGCAGTCGTCACAATAGGGCGCAGGCGAGCGCTTCACCAGATAGCGATGCGTCACATGAGTGTGTCCGATTCCGAGACGACAGGAATCGACCCGAATCCGTCGCGATATTTGGGGATAGGTCCATGGGGACAGTCGCCGCGCACTGGCACGCAACTTTAAGTTCCTTAAGACCGTCTCCAATCTTCTTTGCCAGCAATCCGAAGAGCTGCCCATATTCCTGCCATGTAGTCGGTGTGAGGAAGAGCGAAACGGTGGTCCAGTCGCAGAGTCCTTGAGGACTCTTTGGCGTCCTCATCGGCGCGCTCATTCCCCGCAATTCCTACATGTCCAGGAACCCAGTATTAAATAATCTCGAACTCCGCCCGGCTCGCCAAAACCGTAGCGTCACGAATATCGCGAACCAGGGGATGCAGAGATTTCAATGCCACGAGAGCACTCGGGGCGCTTTGTGAGTCGCTATAGATCACAATCCGGTCTCCGAACCGGGCACGTCGCGTGATCTCCCGTACCGAGTGGTGTATTGCCACTAGTTCGGCCGTGAAGACAGACGCAGCGCCTGGCAGAGCCCCGCTGACTTCGAACAGAGGGAATATGGCATGGATTTTTTGAAAGAAAAAATTTAGAGCCCATCTGGCGACTACCCACTTGGGCAATAAGTCGCCGGAAACACGACAGCCTAGAACTAGGCTACTTTAAAATAAGAATATGAAAACATAATGATAAAAATTGGGAAAACCTAACAATTAGGAAGCAATCTCTGGCGTTGGTGTGAGGGGGACCTCCCCCCTGGTGCAGGAGCGTGCAACCTACAAACAAAACAATAACAAAAAAATAAACCTACTTAAATAAAGGTGAGAAACCCAGCCTCCCCCCAAAAGTCAACAAGTCTACAAGTCAATGTCGACGAAGTCGTCCCAAGTACAAGGGACAGGCGGTAGCGACCCCGCCCATCCCGGTAGAGGGACAGGTAACGTGCGCGAAGATCACCCAGACTAGGACATTCAACAAGAATGTGCCGAAAGTCTGGGGGACGACGCAGTCGTCACAATAGGGCGCAGGCGAGCGCTCCATCAAATAGCGATGCATCACACGAGTGTGTCCGATTCGGAGACGACAGAAGGCGACCTGAAGCCGTCGCGGAATTGGGGGATAGGTCCATGGGAACAGTCGCGGCTCAATGGCACGCAACTTTAACTTCCTTCGACCGTCTCTCATCTTCTTTGCCAAGCAGTCCGAAGAGTTGCCCATATTCCTGCCATGTAGTCTCTGTGAGGAAGAGCGAAACGTTGGTCAGGTCGCAGAGACCTCGCGGACTCTTTGGCGCCCTCATCAGCGCGCTCCAAAAAGGTCGAACGCAATACTCCCGGCGCCGTAAAAGCTTTGGGAGCTGAGGCGTGGCGACAAATAGCCAAATGTGGTACCCGCCAGGGTGGCGGCCTGGGCAGAACCAAGGGCGCCACCGCCCCGAGAGCTATTGGCGACTGAGGAAGGCGTCGGGCTCGCGGCGTAGAGCGAGTGGCATCCAACAGGCTCTCAATGGGGGAAGTGCGGAAGGCACCAGTCGCAAGGCGAAGGCCGGTGAGGTGGATCGAGTCCACCTTCGGCAATAAACGCTCGGCTGCGGATGCGTAAAACTCGCAGCCGTAGACGAGCTTCGAACGAACAAAGGATCGAAAAAAAAAGTAGGGCAGTAGCCTTATCAGCGCACCAAGCGCTGAACGTCACGGAACGGAGAATTAAAATGGCGCGAGTACAAGAGACCCTAAGGCTGCGAATATGAGCCTCCCAGGTGAGGCGTCGATCGAATACAAGACCAAGGAAACGGTGCGATTCCACCACATCCAGGCGCACCCCATTAAGAAATAAATCTGGGTCGCGGAAGAGCCGTGGATGGCGGCAGAAGTGCACCACCTTAGTCTTGGCCAAAGAAAAGCGAAACCTGTGCGCTTCATCATAGCGAGTTCAATGCCTGTTGGAGTCGACGCTCCAGAATTAGCATCTGGGTCGCGCCAAAAGAGATCGAAAGGTTGTCCACGTAGGGCGTAGCGAGAACATCTTCCGGCAGCACCGAGGTGATACCGTTGATGCTCAGTGCAAAGAGTGCGACACTGAGGACAATTCCCTGCGGGACACCCTCTTCCTGTTCCTTTGGGTCGGAGAGGGCTCCCCCCACCCGTAAGCGGAATTGACGATCACTCAAAAATTCAGATATAAACATTGGGAGGCGTCCCCTCGCCCACATCGTGTGGAGAGTCTCCATGATACCGTATCGCCATGCGGTATCATAGGCCTTCTCCAGATCGAAAAACACCGTGGCGTAGTGCTGTCTACGAAGGAAAGCCTCTCAGATACAATTTTCCAGTCGGAGCAGAGCATCCGACATGGAGTGGAACTTGCGGAAGCCGCACTGTAAAGAAGACAGATGGCCTCCGCTGTCCGGGAAAAAGGCTAATCTAACATTTACCCAGAGGTTAGAGAGATTGGGCGGAAACCGGTCGGAGTAGAGTGATCTCTGCCCAGTTTGCGAAAGGCGAGCACAGTAGCGATTCGTCAGGAAACTGGGAGGAGACCCTCCACCCAGATCCTGTTGAATAAATCTAACAGAAAGGCCATGCCTCGCTCACCCAAGTGTCGAAGCATGGCGTACGGGACATCGTCCGGACCATGGGCGATGTCCGCGCAGGAAGCAAGAGCGGAGCGCAACTCACTCATAGTAAACCTGTCATTGAAGGGTTCCGCACCTCTGGAGGTAAAGTGCGGCCGGCCGCCTTCCGCGACATCACGACGTGCATTGAATGTTGGCGGAGAAAGCGGTTGCGAAGGATTTCGCCAGGGACGCGGGGTCCGAGATTGCAATCCCATTCTCCTGGAGAACGGGAGAGGGGTCCTGCGAGAACTTGCCCCGAATCCTTTTGACTAGCTTCCACAACTCTGCTAGAGAGGTCTCCGCGTTAAGTGAAAACACGTATGCCCGCCAAGAAGAGCGGCGGGCGTGCTTCGAAATATACCGGAACCTAGCCCTAGCCCGACGAAATTCCCCGACAGTAAAATCGTACGGGCGGCGCTTAGAGCGCATGTAGGCAAAACGCTTCTGTTTGAGGGCCGTCTCACACTCGACCGACCATCAAGGAAATGGTCGGCGTGCAAAACGGCCAGACGTTCTACTAATAGTAGTCAGGCCCGCGGCGATGAGGTTGCCGGAGAAGACTCAACGGCCTCATCTGCCGACCTAAATTCCTCGACTGAGATAGAGAATTCAGTCATTTCCTGAAATGCAGGCCACCGTGCCTGTCGGGGAATGGTTACCTCCCCCCCCCCCCCCGTCCACTCTTGGTGCAGTCACAAAGCGGTTACCGCAAAGACATCCGTCGAAGGCATCGGCAAGTTCAGTGCTTAACCACAGTGTGGCACAACTCAGTGCCATGAAAGACCCTAAAGGTCAAAATGTAAGATCTCTCCCAGGAGAGTGAGATCCAGTTTCACGTCGAACAAGAAATTGGAGATGGGTTTCTCCCAATCTCGATGGCTAACGAGGAGCCGATGTTTGACTTCGTGGGAAAGACCTTTTGGAAAAAGAACTCTCCTGGGGCCGTCCTCAAGCCCCTCTCCCCCTTACCACTCCCCCAGTGGGGGTGCGAGGTATAAATGAGGAACTCTGAGGAAAATCGGGGTAGTATACGTCAGTCTCTAGGCGACGAAGTCTTCGGATCAAACCGAACTACCGAGACTAGAGAGGTAGAGTACTTGGCTCGCCAGACCAAGAAGTACCCTGCAAGAGAGGCAGGGCTACCTACCTTAAGGGGCTAAGAAGAAGCTCATCCTCGAGCTAAGTCCCTGGTTATCAAACCAAACGATAAGTGAACTTTGGTAAGTTCAACTTACTCTCGCCAGAGAGTCTCCTCATATCCTGGTGCACCTTAAACACCAGGGGTATTCCTCGTCCTTGAGGAATTAAGAAAAGAAGAAGGAGGTAGTATACGTCAGTCTCTAGGTGACGAAGTCCTCGGATCCAAAACCGAGCTACCGAGACTGGACAGGTAGTGTACTTGGCTCGCCAGACCAAGGAGTACCCTGCAAGAGAGGCAGGGCTACCTACCTTAAGGGGCTAAGAAGAAGCTCATCCTTGAGCTAAGTCCCTGGTTATCAAACCAAACGATAAGTTAACTTTGGTAAGTTCAACTTACTCTCGCCAGAGAGACTCCTCATATCCTGGTGCACCTTAAACACCAGGGGTATTCCTCGTCCTTGAGGAATTAAGAAAAGAAGAAGGAAAAGGCTCCCCCTCGAGCCCGTTATTCGGTGGCCACACCGAACTCCTAAGGTAACTTGGTGAGGAACCAAGTTCAACTTGTTCTCGTCAGAGAAATCTTCCTCCATTATCCTCGCCCTTGAAGAAAACCCTCCCCGAGTTCAGTCCTCGTCCATAAGGAAATAAGTAACGAAGGAGAAAAGCTCCTCCTCGAGCTCGTTACTCGGTGATCACACCGCACTCCAAGTTAACTTGATTTAAGAAACAAGTTTGACTCACTCTCGCCAGAGAGACCACGACTGCCTAGGTGTTGCATAAAGCACCGTATTGGTCCTCGTCCTTGAAGACCCCCCCCCGGAAGAATGTGTGGACCCCCCCAGCTGCTACCCTCGCCAAAACGACTGTAGAATTTCGCCCATCTACAACTGGACACACGGCACGCGTCGTGAGTCAATAACATTTCTGAGGCCCTTTAAACTCCACATGAGTCCATAAGCCTAATCCTAATATTATTGTTGTGTGTAGAGAAAACGTTAACCAAATTTTGGAGGGTAATATAATTAATTCTTGTTTATAATAATATTTAGAGTATTGATGTAGTTAATGTATAAAGGTTGTGTATTCAATGGTTAAAGATAAAATATAAGTTTATTTTTGTGAATTAGTGGGCGTTTCTTTTATATCCTTACGTGTTGCAGAACGGCTCTGTTCTTTAAGATATTCTTATAATATCAATATATTAGGCACATCTTAGCTCTCTTAGAGATAGAACAAAAAGGGGGGGAATTTTACGACAGTGCCCAAGCCAAGCACCACCGAGGTGGGCTCTCAGGCGACAGTTGCCTTAAAAATATTTGAATGGGAAAGTGATCACTACCATGGAGGTCATCGACCACCCTCCTAATCAAAATCAGGCTGTGCATCCGAAGAGCACAAACATAGATGAAAGCAAGAAAATAACGCAGTTCTCGGGCAGTGATGCGTAAACTCATCCACATTTAGGACACCTATCTCAAGCTCTTCGATCAGATCAGCAAGGACTTGTCCCCTGGGATTTATTGAGTAATCTCCTCAGAGAGGATGCCTGCCATTCAGATCTCCAAGCAAGAGAAAGGGCCTCGGCAACCGTGCCACGACGCGGCGGAAGTCCCCCGCATCGAAGTCAGCTGACGGTGGAATGTACGCAGAAATGATAGTATACTTCCTATCCAGGTGAATCTACACAGCCACTGCCTGAAGGAGGTATCTAAAGTGAAAGGAAGAACGGAGACATCATGCCGGGTGTAAACCACGCATCCCCCAAGTCCTTAGCCTCGCGGAATGAATGGCCAGGATTTCCTTCTCAATGAGATATGCACCACATTGGTTAGAAGATGTGGGGTGCGGCTCTCCGCAATTGACACACTTGGCCACACACGACTTAGACTTATTGTGTGCGGCCTTGGAGCAATTTACATAGACTTCGGGTGACCCTCACTTTGCACATCTACAAGAACGATTCATATGGCCGAAGTGGTGACAGTAATAGCATAAATGCCTTCACGCGGTAGCGGTACCAACCAGCACGCACCGACTCAGGGAGCTTGTCACAGTCGAATGCGACGAAGAGTGTAGGGGTGGGTCTCGAGGCCCCTCCCTGTTTTCTCATCACACGTTCGACCTTGACTGCCCCATGGTCAGCCAGCTCTAAGGTGATGTCCTCTATGGAGTAGTCAACGAGTTCCCTTGCATAAACTACTCGATTCACAAAGTTCATGGTAGAGTGCGGTGTCACACTCACCGGGGTGCCATGAAGTGTCCGAAGAGCACTTATCTTGGCTGCCTCATCGGGATTCGCCGCATTTGCCAGAAGGCTCCTATCCGAGAAATGGGTCACCTTCAGCTCTCCACCAATTGCACTAGCTAATGCTCTCCTATGATGGATCATGTTGCCCTTGGCCAACATGCTGCCATCAGTGGAGCGTTTGAAGCCAGCAGGCTCAAAAATGCCAGGTAACTTCTGAATGAGGGGCCACGATGTTATCAAGGCTCCGCCTTGTGCACTTTTGGTCTTAGTCATAGTTAGGGGTTCCGCACATGGGCGGGGAAGGAAGGGGGTAGAGGGGCTGGATGTGCCCATCTGGGCTTTGTCGCTTGCTAAAGTGGCAGCAGACCCATCCAACCCTGTCGCCTCCGCGGATGGAGAGGAGCCCCGAGTCTTTTTGTTTTTAGGAGAGGAGGGCAGGGAATGAACCCGCTTCTCCCCTCCGCCGGCAGGAGCCCCCAAGCCAGATGGACCGGCCTCAGCCAGGTCCTTCTCCAAAATGGACAAGGTCCTGGTGGTCGTAGGGGCACCGGTTGGATGAGATCCCCCCTTCCTTGTACTGCCTCAGAGACCCCAGCGGTTTGAGGAGGACTTTGCATTGGGGCAGATTGGACTGCCATTGGATACAGGAAGGTGCCCGAAAGCACCTCCAGAGAAGTGAGTGAGGGAGAGTCCCCTACACCTGTAGTCATAGGAGAGGAGTAAGCTTCCTCTCGTTTTTGAGAAATATGGAGGGTCCCCTGCGCAAGCATGGGGGGATGGAACCTCCATTTTTTCGCTGGAGCTGCCCGAGGGTGGCTCCGTCGTTGATACAGGGGGAATTAAAGGGAAGGGGGTTTACTCATCATTGGGCATGGTGACCCCTCTTTTTATGACGGGATGCAACAGCTCATCACCCCTCGCAGTTGCGCGTTCCGCAAGGGGTGCGTACAGGCCTGGCAGAGCCAGGTGCTGCCATTTAAGGCCACCCCTCCTGCCTGGTGACCTGGTAGCCCTTCAGCATGGTGGCTCCACCTTGGGCACAGCGTAAAATCAAGGATGGATGGTGAAGTGAGAAGGAAAAAAGATGTGAGGAAGGTATGGGTGGGGATGAAGCAGGTTGTTAAAAAACCTCCATCCCTAACCCGAGCTCAGGGGTTAGGGAACATTGTCCCCTCCTCCATCAGCCCCAATCCAGGATGGTTGGCTGAGAAGAAGGTCCGCATCTACACTGTGAAATTAGAGGCTGACCAGAGAAAGTTGTGGGAGAGGTTGTATGAAAAGCGAAGAAACACAAGTGTTTTGATGGAAGGAGAAGAGGCTATGCTGGGGTCGGACAGGGTGTTGAGTCCCGTCAGCACGGCGGTCAGGATGGCAAATCGCCGTGCCCCTTACGGGGTAACATGGTATATAAACCACAGGTCTTGAGTGTACGATAGCCACTGTGAAGTGGAACCAAAGTGCTAGTCCATACAGCAACTAACTACATAGTTGATGCGACTTAACTTTGCTAAAATTCTAAGTAATATTTCTACTAAGCAAGGCTGTAGTCCTTAGACAAGATGACAATATATACTACCTACCTTATTTATTGCAAGAGAAACTCGATCAGATTTCAAAATTTGCTTGAAAAGTTCTTTATTACTCATTTTCTTCCGATACTTATAAGATACAACTTCTTCCCACTCTCTCACAGCCCATCTTACATCACTACCAAGGCGCCTTTGAGCCAAAATATCTTCACTTGCCAATTCAAAACTGCTTAAACATTCACTCATTTTCAAACCAAATTGAAAGGTTTCTCTGCAAAAGAATAAATGTCTTATGTGATTATTAAATTTATGCAATAATACAAACAAGATTCAAAGAAAAGAATTATAATTGAGCAAATTGACAAAATATTTTTAAGATTGAAAGTGTATTTATAGCATAAAGACAGTTTGTTGGGAATAAGAGAATTGGTTGAGGAGTGGGAGTTAGCAGATAGCAGTTTGTTGGGAATAAGTGAACTGGTTGAGGAGTGGGAGTTAGCAGATAATTCAAGAACAACCCAATTTTATAGAAGACATTGAATGGAGGAAAAGAAGTGCGGAGCAATATTAAAATTGTCAATGGTGCTGGAATTTATAGAATTGGATTCATGAGTAGTGAATAATTTGTTAGGCACTGGAATAAGCTATGCCATAAATTGATGTTTTACCTTTGTTGAGGTAGAGAAGCAATGACAAGCAGAGGTTGCAAGAGAATAAGAGGTAGTAGCTATAGAGGAAGAAGTTATGAGGGATATTTCTGTGGAATAAATAGAAGCAGATTGTAGTTGGTTCCACTTATGGGTGGCTTTCAGTTTGATATGATCATTTATAATATTTGCATAGACATATGGGGGAAAAAGGGTATAATCGAGTGTGGAAGGGTCATAAGGCTCTTATCTATTTCTTTTTAAATCATTAATTCACTTAGGTACAAGAAACACTTGACACTTTGCCTAGAAAATGAGATGGCATGTAGCAAAACTCATAGAAGTAGCTATTTTTCTTGGAATAAAGAAAACAAGAAAACCTCAGTGAAATCACCAAAATCTTAAGTTTACTAAGGTGTAATACAAGAGCTAATAGTAATGCAATTAGTCATAATCAACCCAATATGAGATCTACATATTAGCAGCTCCAGACTTAATTTCCAAAGATCAGCAGACCCCAAAATAAACCACCGAAAAAAGTCTATCTGTAGGAAATGAATAAAATTAGCCAGTGTATGCACATATTTCCTTCTAAATAGTTCAACTTTGATAGAATGTACATTCCTAGTATTCATCTTATCAAGTGTTTATAACAACATAATAACGAGAAAAAAGGAGGCAGCAAAAGCTAATCAATAGGCTATATGAGGCAGCTTCTGTTCGCATCACCAAGTTCAGTTCCACCTAGCTTCCTCATCTATAAATCTATTCAATCATTTCTTAAAACTTTGCAGGAAGGATGCTTCTATCACATGACTACTAAGCCTATTTATTCCATTCATCTACCACTTGATTTGTAAACCAATTTCTACCAAGCTTCCTTAAACCTAAACTTGTCCAGCTTAAATCTATTGCTGTGTATCATATCCTATTTACTAAAAATAAAATAAGCACCTTACCAATGTCTCCCCTAATATAACCTTTTCCACACTTGAAGACCTCAATCAAGTCCCCTCAAACTCTTCTTTCTAACCTATATAGATTTAGTCTTTTAAGCCTTTCACCATAAGGTAAGCTCAACCCATGAATTATTTTAGTCATCCTTCTTTGCACAGACTCAAGCAAATCAATATCCAACCTATAATACAGTTAATAAAATTGCACCATATGACATCATTTCTATTCCTCCTGCTCCTCCCAATAAAACCTAATACCCTATTAGCTGTATTCCTAGCAGTTACCCTTTCCCTATGATGGCCCTCATTCGCAGCCATAGGCCTGAGTCTTTTTCCTTTTTTGGATTCTAAACTTCCTAAAACACACCCATTCAATTTATAATTATTCAGTGGTTTATGCCTATACTAAGTAAACTACACTTGCTTATTTTAAATTCTATTTGCCATTTCTCTGGCCATTGGAGCAGTTTGCTATGCCTCAGCATCAGAGTAGGACCTAATAAACCAAACTTAGTTTCATACTTGCTCAGGTCACTATTTATACCTATGTTGAGATAATTAATATAATACCAACCCTTGAAGAACCCCACTGGTAACATTCCCCCACTTAGATTTAATCCCATCTATACTAACCCTTTGCTGCATGTCACTAAGCAATGAGTAAATCCACCTAAAAATAATTACATTTTTCTCATGTGCTTTAACTTTATGGAAAAATTGTAAGTGTGGCACCCAGTCAAAGCCTTACTAAAATTCAAATAAACAATATTGTAATTCTCATCTCTATCAGCAGCATCATACACCTTTCTATAAAAAGACATTAAATTAGCCAAACATATTTTGCCCCTAGTAAAGCCAAATTGAGATTCCTAATCAACTTATGTTTATCTAAGTGATCCCAAATAGATTTTGCTATTATAGATTCCATCATTTTCCCCACTACTGTTTTACTAAATTTAAGTGTACTTCTTTTGAGACTCTCTCCTTTGTAATTCAAATATCCTCTAATTTCTCCATCCTCATTACCCCTGAAGATTAGAATATTCTTTGTAAACCAATTTCTACCAATCTCTTTCCTAAACTTTTCCAGCTTAAACCCATTGCTACATGTCCTATCCTATTTGTTAAAAATAAGAACTTTACCAATGTTTCTCCTATTATAACCTTTTACCCACTAGATGACTTCAATCAAGTCCCCTCAAATTCTTCTCCTTCCTAATGTAGAAGAGTTAGTGGGGACTTAATTGAAGTCTTCAAGTGGGCAAAGGGTTATAATAGGGGAGATAATTTAAGGTTCTGCCCATGCTTGCTAAGAAGGCCACCTTTTACCTTCAACAACCAAAGAGCTTGTTCAGAGTTTCTATCAGGATACCAAGGTAGTGGTGGATATAGGTATGGGCAATATGGTAGCCCACCCAAGGCATCATCTTGCCAGGGAAAAGCATGGATACCCAGAGGTAAAAATGCAAGCACCCAGTACCGAGCACGATTGGCTTTTGTAGGTTTTATTCTATTCCTGAAATGAAATTGTCTAATTTATCACAGTGAATGACTATTTTATTTATATTTACCTACTTTTTATTCTTGTTACTTTATTTTTATTATTTATGGTTGTCACTGTATATAGTTTGTGTACTTATTTAGTATTTAGAAATATATTTTTGTTTTACATGTATAGCAATGAAAATTTCTGTTATTGTTCCAAAAAGATGAATAATAGTAATAATAAAAATAATAGTTGCTCCTAACTAGGGGAGGGGGGGCAGTTCATGGGGGTGCCATACCTGCCAGAATCGCCACTGTGTATATGGTGTCAAAATAGAAAAACAGAAGGAACTCTTGCTATGCAATTTGAATGAGCTATGTGTGCAGTATTGGAATAAATATACTGATATAAAAATTTGCATCACAAAGTTGGTGCATTACTGTTGGAGCAGCAGGGACACTGTGTCTGCATGATGCACATCAAAAGATCAAACTCATGCTCACTGGAATATCTTTGAAAACAGAAGAATACAAAACACTCAGCAGAACTGTTTGCAATATAGAGTCAAAGGAATGTATGTTATGTCACTGTGAAGCAATTCCAGGGCAAGATGCTGCTGCTGAATACCTTTGTCAAATTCTTAAAGCTGAAAGCACAGATCCATAAGTAGTAGTTTAATTTATGTAGTGGGCCCACACAGATAGACCCACTGACGACCAATGGGCTGACAGTTGAAGCTTTTTGCTAACTGGAGTGGAAAATTTTCCATTTTTTATATGCAATGAGATTTGGCGGGGGTGCAAGTCATAATGACCCACCAATTCAATATTTTATTGATCAGCAAGCGCTTCAGTATGTTGAATCCTACAAGGATTTGGGTGTAATCGTGGACTCTTCCCTCAAATTCCATCAACATATACGACTAGTAATGCTAAAGCTGGAGGACTGATGGGTGAATTGTTGAGATTCACAGTCTATAGATCAAAGGAATTCATGCTATCTCTTTTTATCTCACACATCCGACCATTATTTGATTATTGCTCTTGTCTTTTGAATGTGGGATACCTTGGAGATATTAGAAAGCTAGAATCGTTACAACGAAGGTGGACTGGAGAGATGACAGGTTTAGAAGCCCTCGACTATGTGGCTCGCTTAAAGAGTATTGGTCTCCATTCTATACAAGGACGTTTGTTACGGGCAGATATGATAAAGATCTGGAAGTCCTTTAATGTAAATGTGGATGTTGGAATAACATATGTTTGAAATGGCGCGAAATGTTGGAACCCGTGGTCACTCGCTCAAGATGTCTATCCCAATCTGCAGAAGTGAAGTATTGAGGTGGTCATTTGCAGTGCGGCGAGTTACATTGTGGAATTCACTTCCGCCTAATGTTGTTGGGACCACTTCCATCAGTACATTCAAGAGACTTCTGGAAGGGTTTCTGGGTGATGGATTGTTTGAGATTTCATGATGAGATTGTGTAGTGGAGGTTAGTAATTGAGGGTATGTCCTAATTAATTAGTCAATTTTTAAATTTTTTAGCTGTTTCTTTTTGGCCTAGTTTTTTGCTTTTCATTGTTTTTTTGTGTTTTTTCTGTGTTTTTTGTTTTTACTTTGGATATGTTTTTATGTTCTGTTGTGTGTCTTTTGCTTGTTTCTTCTTCCTATTGTTAGCAGTATGTCTTATTTAGAAGCAGTGTTCTTGGTTTTTGTATTTTGATTCTTTTTATTTTTAATGATAGTCTTAGTATTAAGAGGATGTCCTTAATTTATTGTATGGGTGTTTTCTAGATGGGCTTAGTAGTTGTGTTGTTGTGTTATTTTCAGTTTGTTTATCTTGTTTAGATTGTATTATTATGATGTGTAATCTAGCTATTCCCTGCGCATCATTCCATTGTGTCATGTTTCTTTTTATTGTTGTTCTACCATGGCCAGTGGTCGAGTGGCACAGTGGCGCACGGGAGTGTAGTGCCTCCGCGTCCCTGATGCATAATTCCTATGCCTAAAGGGGTGCAGCTCAGGAGGCTTCACAGGTGAGAATCACTACATTACTTATTGACTTTTTGGAAAATAATCATTTGTGGTTTGAGATGCTGTGCAAGGGTTTCATCAGGAAAATGGCCAAGCCACAGTGCATCCCTTTGCAGTTTACAACAAGGAGAATGAAGAAAGTGCATTGTTAGAGCCTGTGCATTATATCAGTGACTATCACTTAATGGTGTAGCTGTTTATGTGTTCATTGCTAAAGTTCAGACGTTTCTGAAAGCTAGTAGTGATGAAATCAGATATATCCACTACTTCAGTGATGGTTCAGCAGCACAGTACAAGGATTTAAAAAAATTGCCAACCATTGCAATCATATGAAAACCATGGGATAACTACTGACTGAGTTTCTTTGATACATCACATGGAAAGTCACCACATGGTGGGACATTGAAGAGCTTGGCACACCCTGTACATGGGCATATACTCAGTGCTCAAGATCTCTGAGATCCCTAAGCAGCTCAATGGAATTAGTACAATCTCAGTGAGCAGTAGTGAGGTTAAAGCAGCTGTGCCTCTACAGGAGAGATTTGCCAAAGCACACACAGTTACTAGAACATGTGATAGATAACCACTACTTCGAACCCAATGATGAGAGCATATTTAGCAGAGTGGCTAATGATACAGTATGAGTTACTGCAAATGTTATAACAAGAACATGAGGTGTCAGGACTTGCAGCCAGGGCAATATGTTGCCTGTATTTGTGAGGCGTGTCTGGAACAGCAAGATGCACATCAATTTTATGCATCCTCATGGGCCAGGCCAGAATTTTCACTGTCCACAATAATGAGACAAGTGTTAGATGCCAGACTGCCACATAAGAAAAGGAGTAGGTAAAAAGATAATCAATAGACTATACAAAAAAGCTCCTGCTCCGATCACTGTAGTAGTTGTGTTGTATTGTTCACCTCCCCTCACCACTCCAAATGTCTAATCCTTTTCTTCTTTTCCAGGGTGCATGGAACCAAGATGAGAGAAAGCGATCCAAGTCAGGGACCAGATTGACATCTATTGTGCTCCTAATTCATTTTGTGTCTCCTCCCAGGGGCGTATTTCTCAACAGTTGAGATAAATTGAGTTATTTTTGTATAATTGATTGCTGATTGAGCGTTGGATTTTGTATTCAAAGAATAAGTGAAAGCAAGAGACGGAAGTTGGATACTTTTTTTTTTTTCTCATTTTGAAAGCCTATCTAGCCACTACCTACTAGGGCAAAAGTTGCCATACTCGCATCACAACCTACTGCTAGGCTAGATTAAAAAACTTGAATAGCAATATATAAATAACAAAGATGAAAAAAGACAGAGGCAAGTACAAACTAAAAAAAAAGAGGAAAGAAAGCAAAAGGCAACAAGGAAGCTCATTCTGGCATTGGCGGTAGTCCTGTTTACCCCCGGTGCAGGAACATGACCTATAATAAAGAGTCAAATAAAGTTGTAAATGCCACACAAGTGTGTGCAGAAACTAGTCCTGAGCAATGTGCTGTCACCTTCAACGACTTATCAAGGGAGGTTGGGCATGCTGTGCAAGTCTTTTCTTCCTTCTGCCCCAAAACTATAGGCAGACGGGGGGGGGGGGGCTTCCTTTGGAGGATCCACCGCCTTCAAGTCACCCAGCCCTGCTTTCAGTGGGCAGCTTTAGGAAACACGGAAGATGGCCTCACAACCAATTTCAGGGGTGTTGCCTCCCATGAATTTAATGACTCATAAAGGCGCATGGCCAGGGTAAGTCCTGGTTTTAACCTCGGCTGGGTACGAAGCCTTTGTGCTGCCAGCTGTACCAGGGGAGCGCCCAAGGTGGGTAGAAACTGCAGAAGGGTTCTGAATGGGTGTGGAAACAACCGTGCTCGTAGGCATGGAGGGGTGAGGAGCAGAGGGTGTCTTTCTTAACATGAGGCATAAGACATCCGAGGCAGTGCCGGGCATGGCAAGACCAAGTCTTTAGCCTTGCAAAATGACAGCCAGGATTTCATTCGCAAGGAGATATACAGCACATTGCTTCAAAGTGGGATGCAGCTCCCCGCCATTGACAACACACAAATTGGACTTATGTGCAGCCTTGGAGCAACTTAAACAGACTTCGGGTAACCCCAACTTTGCACATCTACAGGAGGGATTCATGCGGCAGTAGTAGCACCTCTCAGCAGTGGCACGAATGCCTTCACGCAGTAGTGATACCAACCAGCACACACTGACTCATGGAGCATGTCACAGTCGAACATGATGATGAGTGTAGGGGTGGGTCTTGGGGCCCCACACTGTTTTCTCATCACACATTTGACCTTGACCACTCCTTGGTAGGCCATCTACAATGTGATGTCATATATAGAGTAGTCCACAAGGTCTCTCGCATAAATTACTACTTTCACAAAGATCATGGTAGAGCACACCATCACAGTTACTAGGGTGCAATCAAGTGTCTGAACAGCACAAATCTTGGCCGCTTCGGATGCATCCGACGCATTCACCAGAAGGCTCATTGCCTGAGAAACAGGTCACCTTTGGCTCTCTACCAATCATGCTAGCTAGTGCTCTTCTCTGATGGAACATGTTGACTTTGGCCAACATGCTGCAATCATTGGAGTAGATAACTAGAAATCGTTTGAAGCCTGCAGGCTTGAAAACACCAGGTAACCTCTGAATGAGGGGCTGCAATATAATCGAGGCTCCGTTCTCAGCACTTGCAATTTTGGTCTTAGTCAGGGACTCCCCACCCGGGGAAGCAGCGAGGGTGGATGTGCTTATCTTGTCTTGGTTGCTTACCAAAACAGCAGCAGACCCATCCATCCCTGTGGCTCCCACGGAGGAAGAGGAGCCCTTTAGTCTTTTTGTCTTATAATTTTTTTCTTTTCTTTATAGATGAAGATGCCGAATGAACCCACTTTTCTCCTCCACCGGTAGGAGCCCCTAGGCTAGATGGACTGGCCTCTGCAAGACCTTTCTCTGAAATAGAGAAAGCCTTGGCTGTCACAGGTGCACCGGGTGGAGGAGGAGATCCATCCTCTTCTTGTGGATCCTCAGGGACCAGAGCCATCTGAAGAGAAGCTTGGACAGGGGCGGATTTGGGTTCAGTGCTTGGCACCAATCCCGAGTTAAACCCAATGGAAGATCCTACCATCTGGGATTGGGTCACCATGTCAGGGACCATGTCCATCTCAGGGAAGGCCTCCATGTGGCCATCCAACCAGCCCTACAAGACATTGTGGATCCCATTCGAGGAACCTTTTTTCTCCTCTTGGGCCGGTGAACCGGCATCCGTCGGGGGAAGAGAGGGGGCCAGGTACACAGACCCCCGGCAAACTAGTCATGCATGCATGCAAGCAGGACATTAATGGGTACAGTCCCTGCCATACCTTGCTTCCCTAAGGAGGTTGGCCTTATCAAGGCACTCCCACCGGGGGGAGTCAATTATGGGCCACCTGCCTGCTTTCTCGGTAGTCCCCTGGGAAAGTAAAGGGGGAACTGCCACTGATAAGAGGGAGTCACCCAAGGGTGCCTCCTGAGAATGGGGTGAGGGGCAGTCCTCTGCACCCATAGGCCTACGAGAGAAGTAAGCCTCCTCTCTGGTCAGAGTTTTTGAAGGTCTCCTGAGAAAGAATAGGGAGTTGAGCTCCTTTTCTGCAGTGGAATTGTCCGAGGGTGGCTCTGATGATGTTACAGGGAAAGTAGAGAAGGTGTTTTTGAAAATATCATTGGGCATGGCAACCCTATTATTTTGATGGGATGCAAACACTCATCACCGCACACAGCAGCCCACTCTGTGAGGCGTGAATACTGGGCGAGCAAAATCAGCTGCTGCCATTTGAGGCAACTCCTCTCACCTAGTGGCATGGCAGCTCCACCATAAGCTCGGCAGAGGGGGCATTATCTTCTCTGCCCTCAGCCCCAATCCAGGATGGTTGAGTGAGAGGAAGTTGGTATGCGTCTACCCTCTGAAATTAGAGGCTGACCAGAGAAAGTTGTGGGAGAGGTTGTAGGGAAAGTGATGAAGAAGGGTAAGAAGATGATGTGAGAAAGAAGAGGCTAAGCTGGAGCTAAGTGGGCTGCTGAGTCCCATGAGCACGGTGGCCAGGAAGCAAATCGGCATGCCCCTTACAGGGTGAAGAGCAGAGTACTCCCAAGGCACTTCACATGCTGCTGACCAATATACTACACTGCCATATTCTATCTTAATGGATGTAGACATGGTAGATTTGGAGGAGGGTTTCCCTGTTTCCTCCCCATAAAGCTCCCACTATGCTTCCAGTAATGTCCAGGCACTGTAGATAGGTGTCCCGTATGTGTGATATATGATTCTTCCAGGTTAGTCTGGGTCCATCCAGCTATAGGCCCAGAAAGCAGTGTGGTGACAATGGGCATATTTGTACCATTGATGCTGACACTGGGTATGTGTGAGATTCTTCAATGGGTGAAGCATATGAGGGCACTTTACATGGGATTGATGATGAGACCCCAGGTATTAGCCCATGTTGATAAGTGTGTTTAGTGATGTTTGAAGATTACAGGTTGCCTCTTCGATGGTGGATGCTTGAGAGATCAAAGCAATGTCATTGCAGCACCCCCAAATACCTTTCCAAAGCACGAATGAAGACAAATGGGATGATACAAGGTTGGAAGAGTGGGATCTTTTCCTGTCTTGTGAAAGGGCAAGAGCAGTGATCTTTTCCATTGATCTGGGTATGTGCAGGTGGCCCAGCTGTTATTGTATATTGTGAGCAGGGCTTTTCTTGCATCAGTTGGGAGGCCTCATTTCATTTTGTATGCTATCCCATCTTCAGCTATTGCTTCTCTATTTGGTAGATTTGACAGGATCAAATGGAGTTCCCTTAATGTGAAAGGGGAAGAGAGTCCATCAGGTGGAGGAAGAAGCTTACCCACATTTAGCCCCTGGTGTTACATTATCTCATTGGGAAAATGGCTGTGGATGGAGAAACCATTGTTAAAATGCAGTGGTAGGAGGTCTGTTCTGTCTATATCCTTGAGTACCTAGGTCCTTGCGATCTTTTCCTAGAGGGAAATATTATATGTGGAGAAATGTCCTTTCATGACCTTAAGAAACTGACATGTTCTTGATGGAGCTGTGGTGAAGGATAAAGAGGAGCAATATTTGGCCCAGGCTGTTCTCTTTGCCATCAGGATTGTACGGCAGCAGATGGAGTCCAGGTGCTGATACTGTTGTCAGTGTGTTTTGCATTAGGTCTGCATCTTCATAAATTCCAGACTGATCTTTAAGTTTTCACTGCTCCTGCACAAGTATCTGACCACCAGGGAACTCTTTGTTTTCCATTATGATTTCCAGATTTAAAACAATGCTTATCTGCCAGTGCTGAAGACTTGGGGCATAAATTCATTTACTGTATTTTTTAGAGGAAGGTCTGGTGGTATTTGAGTTGCGGATGTGTTCTTTTGGTAAAGAGGCCATCCATCTTCTTGGAAACGCCACATTGGTCTGGTATTTGTGGTTGTTGTTGTGTGTAGGTGATGTCTTTGATGATTGGGAGCTGATCACTGCCAGGATAAGGACCGGTTGTAAAGGAAGGGTCTTCAAATGGTTGTGTGCCTAGACATAGATACAAGATAGATGTTTTGCCAGTGATGGAGTCCACCCAAGTAGTTAGTCCTGGCGGTGTGAGGATGGAGAATATTGGAGATGAGAGGAGGTATTGGTGTAGTGTTCTGCCTGTGTGGTTGATGTAGCTTTATGATAGTTGGGGGGTCCCATTGTGGGCAGGAGAAGAGATCTGTGAGATTTGTTTGAATTCCACTTCCAGTATATCTTGACACAGGTGTAGCATAGGAGGAGGGTGCAGCTGGTAGGAAGTTCAACCCGGACAGCAAGGTACTCCAAGGCACCTTCTGGAAAGTGAGGTAGTGTGAGAGGTATACATAAGATTGAGTGGATAAGGATAAGCAGGCTGCCACCTGGGCCTGGGGTGAGGTCTAGGTGGAAAATGGAATAGCCCAGAAAGGATATGGAGAGGGAAGGGATTAGCTATGATTCTGTAACAGTATTACTGTAGGTTGTACTTCAATGATATATACTTTAAATTCATGGATCTTTTGTACAAAGGAGCTTGCATTCCAAAGAATGATTTTAGGCATGATTTAGTTGTGGGGTGGTGGAGTGAACTTGTTGGACAAGGATAGAGTCTGGATAAAGGAGTGGCCTTGGCAATAGTGTGAAGAAGCAGATAATGAGGGATAGGAAGTCAGGTAAGATTAGGTACTTGGTAGGAGTGTTGGTGTGGGCAGGTCTGGGGTGATGGTTGGGTTGTGAAGAGGCATGGGTGTTAGGTTGAGGGGAGGGGGTAGGAGGGGGAGGAGAGGACTGGGTGGGACAGAGTTGTGAAGAGGCGCTGGTATATGGTAGAGATCAAACTTATAAGCCTGTAAATTGGGGAGATTAATATTAGCTTTGAAAGCAGTCCAATCTGCTTCCTTTAGGATCCATTTACCTGGAGAGAAGAGACTTGAATTTTGTTGGTTCTATGAATGAGATACGAGATGGGGAAGTGATCACTATCCATTGGGGTTGCAAAAGCTTCACATGAAAACTTAGGGTAGATATCATTTGAACATATAGTTAGGTTACTCAAAGAAGGTGTAGATAGTATTGCAGTAGCTCTTGAGAAGATATATAATAGATCACTAGAGTTTGGCGAAATACCTAATGATTGGAAATTAGCGAATGTAGTGACATTTTTTAAAAAGGGAAGTAAAGAGGACCCGAATAACTTTAGGCAGGTAAGCTTAACTTCTATCATTTGTAAAATCCTTGAAAAGATAGTTAAGACGGGGATTTCTGACCATCTAGAGCAGTGGTCGGAGAACAGGGAAAATTACCCCAAATGGGGTAATGGATGTGCTAAGTGAGGAAAACGAATATGAAAGTTGGAGAAAAAGAATGCATCAAGGAGCCTTTCTTCTATTTTTCAGTAAAATCTGGCAACATTTCTCCTAATTAAGTGGTATTGTGCCATGTTTTGAACATGCCTCTTTCAGAGTAGTTAATGAATTAGTAAAGCTGATCAAGTGACATAAAAATTATTTACATAAAGTGAGTTATGATACAATCTATAATATTTACGTTTCTGTATAGACTTTTGTGATTAAAATTCAACAAAAGTTAAATATATAAATATAAGATTAGTTTAGACTTTAGGATATTTTAGTTTATTTGTAAAGGGCATAATTGTCCCATCAGCCATTTGTTGCCAGTTTCTCACTTTTTAAGGGGTAACTATTATATTTTTCATTTATTTATTTATTTTTATTTTAATGAATTATTTTATATTAAAAGTAAGTTTTTTAACAAGTTTAACTCTATTTAAGAAGATTTCATGCAGCCCCTACAGATGTAATCTCACTCTTTTTAAGTCTTATTGTTTGAATTTTTATGGTTGTGAGTTGTGGTTTGATTTTATGTTATGTTATTTTAAAGTTTTAATTTAAACTCTTAAATTTGTCACTAAATAATTTTTTATTTTTCAAAAATGGAAGTCAAAGACCCTAAAAAAGTGATAGATTTGTCTTTCATTTTCAGATGGCATCAGCAAGGAAAATGAAATATCAGACAGAGTTCCTTAATTATGGCTTCACAGAAATAGAGGACAAAGGACAAACGAAACCTCAATGTGTCATCTGTATGAAAGTACTGACTGCCGAGTCTTTCAAAAGAATCAACTGAAGAAACACTTGGACAAGGTTCACTCACATCTGTCTTTTAAATCACGAGAATACTTTGAGAATCTGGAAAAAACAGTCAAAAGACAGAGATTGGAAAATAACAAGAGTGCAACTTGTGACCAACGTTCAGCAGCAATTGCTAGTTTTGAAGTGGCATGGTCGGTTGCTCGAAACAACAAACCACATACTATTGGTGAAGACTTAATCAAACCGGCGGCTGTGAAAATGGCAGAAATAATGTGTGGGCAGAAAGTAGCTAAACAACTGAATACAGTGCCTTTGTCTGCAAGTTATTAAAGAAAGAATTTCCATCTTGGTAGAAAATGTGAGAGAACAAGTGATTTCTTCAGTAAAAAAGAGTAAAGAGTTCGCCATTCAACTTGATAAGACTACAGATGTTGGTAGCAATTTGCAGCTGATGGTATACGTTTGATACAGGGGTTCTGATGAAATTGAAGAAGAAATGTTGCTATGTTCTCCTCTTGCGTTGAGAACTTGGGGTATTGATGTGTTCAATAAGGTTGATGCATACTTCAAAAAACAAAGAGTTGATTTAAAGTGGGAAGATTGTATTGCAGTATCAGTTGATGGAGCTCCTGCCATGCTTGGTCACGTCACTGGGTTTGTGGCTTTGGCCAAACAACAGAATCCAAATAATCAGGTCATCCATTGTATGATACATCGCCAGGCATTAGTTGTGAAGGATTTGGAACCAGAAGTGGAAGCTGTGTTGAATGATGTAATTAAGATTGTCAATGTTGTAAAAGGGCATACACTAAACACTAGGATGTTTCATGATTTATGTGAGGATGGAGAGGCTGAATATTCAACCCTTCTTTTCCATACGGAAGTGAGGTGGCTTTCACGTGGAAATGTCCTGAATAGAGTGTGGGCTCTTAAAACCGAACTTGAAATATTTCTGACTGATCTAAAACACACACGGAGAGAAGTTCAGAAAATCAACCTGGCTAGCTCTTCTTGTATACTTAGCTGACATTTTTGGGGATGTAAATGTGCTGAACAAGTAATTGCAAGGAAAGAAAATCAATCTCATCTTAGCAAGGGAAAAAATTCCAGCATTTGTATCAAAGCTTCAGTATTGTAACCAAAACGTAAATGCCAATAAGATTGTTGTCTTTCCAAACCTGGCAGAGTTTTTGGAAGAATATGAAGACTGCAGTCTTAGTGACATGAAGGAATCAGTCACAAGGCACCTGACCAAACTTAGGAATAGGTTCTGTGACTACTTTCCAGAGCTTGATTCACATACTGTCAGCTGGGTTGTAAATCCCTTCAAATGTGAACTGGCTGATTTGCCTGAAGAGCCTGAAGGATTAGCAGAAGAGCTTATTCAACTGTGTTCCAACAGTGAAACAAGCATGGAATTTGAGACCAAGGATGTCAAAAGCTGCAAAGGCTTATAAAACTGCACATTTGGAAGCAGCTAAAATGCTGCTACCTTTTGCAACAACCTACCTTTGCGAACAAGGTTTTTCTACCCTTGTAAATCTAAAAACAAAATACAGAAACTGGTTGGATCCTGAAGAGAGCATCAAAATAGCAGTGACATAAAAAATCCCTGATATTGAAATTGTTGTATCAAAGATGAAACAGTATCATTTTTCCAAAGCCTGAGGGAGCTGATATATTCAAGTTTTCAATAATTTTTTCATTAGTTTTATTTGTGTACCATTCTCATGCCAGGAAGGGTAAACATTTTTTCCCCATAATAGTGGATTCAATAACATTTTCCTATTTTATTTTTGTACAAATTTTAAATACATGATAGTGACATAGTCAATAATTTTGCTTGTGTGCCATGTAATGCTAAAAAGTGACTTTTATTTCTTTTTATAAATAAATAATTTTTTACACTTTTTTCTTGTGGGCTATTTACATGCCAAAAAGACAGACTTTTATTTTCTAATGATAGATGAAATAAAAAATGAAACATTATCCCAATATAATTTTTTTTGTGTCCTTATTATCCATGATTTTTATAAGTAAATTCGTTTGTCTGCCAGAGTACTTCAAATTCAGGGGTGAATTCATTTTACTACAAATTCTTTTTGGGTAACACCCAAAAAAGTGACCCGACCCCTGATCTAGAGTATGGTAGGTTAATAAATGATGCTCAGCATGGGTTTATGGGTTTAGAAGAAGTAGATCGTGTTTAACAAATTTACTGGATTTTATGGATTATGTTATGTTACTAAACAATTAGATAAGGGAGAGAATATTGATGTAATTTACTTAGAATTTAGCAAAGCTTTTGATAAGGTTACACATAGGAGACTAGTTCACAAATTAAAAATGCATGGGATATGTGGGAAAGCTTTGAATTGGATAACTGAATGGGTGAAAGACAGGAAACAGAGTGCTGGATGGGGTGAGGTCACAGTGGGGGGACGTTATCAGTTGCATACCTCAGGGATCCATTTTAGGCTCTTTATTATGCATAGTTTATATAAATGATCTTGGGGAGTCTGTAAATAGCAAAGTGTCAATTTTTGCTGATCACACTAAATTGGCAGCTGTAGTCAAAGAAGTTGAGGGTAGCTTAAAAGTGCAGTCACTTAAATAAGTTATTAGCTTGGGCTCAGAAGTGGCTAATGACCTTTAACCTTAAAAAATGCAAAGTTCTTAACATGGGAAGGGATAATAGGGAATTTAGCTATGAAATGGATGAGCATTGGCTGGATTCAGTTGAGGATGAGAAGGACTTAGGTGTAGTAGTAGATAGGTCACTAAAGTTTTCAAAGCAGTGTATTGAGGCAAAAAATAGAGCAAATAGGGTGCTAAGATACATTAAGAGGAATGTTAGTTTACAAGAGTAAAAAGGTTATCCTTAAACTCTCCTCTCGTATGTGAGGCCACATTTAGAGTACTGTATACAAGCATGGTCACCACATTTTAGACATGACATCAACCTGCTAGAGTCAGTACAAAGAGGGCAACAAAAATAATACCTTCCCTGAAGCACCTTGAATATGAAGATAGACTGAGGGTACTAAATATATTCTCATTTGAGAGAAGGTGTGTGGGGGGAGGTATGATTAAGCTTTTTAAAATCTGTTCTGGGATGGATAAGTTGTATTTTAGTAAGTTATTTGAGTTGGAACGTAGTAATAGGACTAGAGGTCACCACTTAAAAATTAAAAAAAAGAGGTGCAGGTTGGATGTTAGAAAATATTTTTTCACCAAGAGTGGTAGATTACTGGAATGGTTTGCCATCTGAGATGGTAGATAGTCCAAACTTGAATGTTTTCAAATGCAGATTAGATGATTATATGGGAAGGGAGGGTTAACTTTCGGGGGTATTCTGGACTCATTCCGGTGGATGCCGTTTTTTATTATTGTATATTACGATTGATTTTGATTTTGATTTTGATGAGTCTTGATGATGATGCTTTTGTTTTTGACACATTCCTGTGTATGGTTTGAATTGTATATTGTAGATGCATGATCCGACACAATCCTATGGATTGTTTAAATTGTATATTGTAGATGCATGATCTTACACAATCCTATGGATGCATTTTGTGGGTGGGTTTTGACAGATGCGGATGACCTTTGATAGGCCCTTGTGGCTTTTGACATCCATGAAATTATGTTATGTTAAGTAGAATCTTTTGGGTGAAATTCTTGCCTACAAAAGTTAATATTAAAATACTAATTGGAATTTTTTCTTTACCTTTAATTATTCTTCTGCAAGCCAAGACACTTTGGTTAGCCAGTGCTTCAACTATTTCCTCATTGGTACAGGTAAGGAATTCTGGAGTGTTAATTGATCCTTGTGATTTGTCCAAGTTAATAGCAAGGGCACTGTTATTTGAAATGGAATTTCCTTTAAGTTTTAGAAGGGTCCTAAGCTGTGACTGATTGTAAGTTTCAATCAAAAGTTTAGCTGATGGAGAGTGGGTGATATTTTTTACTTTGCCATAAATGTTGGGGATTATTTTAGCTGAAGAATTGCATGTATGCATTTTGACAAATGAATTCTCAAGCCTGAAGCAGAGAGGAAAATAGAAGATACATATGATGGTATATCTTCTTTGTTAACCCTTTAGTCGCCCTGCTAATTTGCTTGAAATTGCCTTTGCGAAATTACAAATGGTACACATTATCAAAAATAATGAAAATAAAATATTTGACTCCTTTTTTTAGAAATCAAATAATATATTATTTTAATTGAAAAGAATTATTCTATTGATATAATTAAAAAATTATTAATAACCTTCTACCTATTTATAATTATGATTGATAATTCTCAGTTCTTACATAAATTTTCATCAACACCTATGGTTGTTTTATGCTTTTTAAATCAGTTATACTTTAAAACCTATTTCTAATTATAGAAAACTGAGCTGCCATTCATGGGAGACTATTTTATGAAAATTTGCTCAGGGCCTATTTTTGACGTATAAAACTAATTTTTCCAAACAAAATAGGCTTGCTGGTTTGCGTGCTTTCAAATACTAACTTAAGGCATTTCAATTGGATGAAGAATGAAAAACATGAAGTGTATTTAACTAAAAAATAAGGAAAAGTCTTCAAAAATGGTGTGTTTACACAGATGTGAGTATAAATCAGCCTCTTTTCACAGTCATGTTGTGGTGAGGCCTAGCTAGAAGGAGTCAAGTTACTCTTACTCATAAATCTTGGTTTACAAACAAAGAAGGCCTGACCTAAGCCATTTATGTATTTTAATTAGATGCTTAATCATTAACATGAAGAGTTTGAAATTTTTTTTTAACAAATTATCCTAATTGTCATGGTAAATATGTCTATACGTGAAAGTACCTGGTAGCGCCTCACCACCATTGCCCAGTCAGAGTCGGGCAGAGGGGGGGCAGGCCCCACAGTCACAGATGGATACTCCAGTCAGACAACGAGTAATAATAACTAAAATAAAATGACAAAAGTGACTGGTTGAGTGTATCTTCCTATGGAATAAAACAGGAAAAAGAACTTGTGGGGTTAGTGGAAACAAGGACACACGAGTGGCAACTGATTGCTACAGGGAGAATAGTTCCTTGTGTAAGAAATTTTGCAGTCTGGATTTAAACACTGGAAGGCTGGGAACATCAACTATCTCCGAGGGCAGAGCATTCCATCTTGCCACCACTCTTGAAGAGAAATGTTTACGAGCTTCAGACTGACAGTGTTGAACTTGAATTTTATATATGTGACCTCTAGTGGCTACATCTGGGAATAAAGTGAAAATATTAGGACAGATAGAGCAGAGATTGTGGAAAATGTGATAGCAATAAATAGAGTGGTAGACTTCTGGAACAAATTGCCGCGGAGGGTAGTAGGTAGTCAAAATTTAAATGTATTTAAGAGTAGGTTGGATGAGTTTAAGAACATAAGAAAAGAAGGAGACTGCAAAGGACCATTCATCGCCTACACTTGGCAGCTCCTGTTCCAGTCAACACACAAACCATTTCTTACCAGAGAAAAGTCATCAATATTGTCACCCTTTACAGGAGTTCGTCAGATCTAATCTACAATATACATAAAATGCATCCAGAGGATTATGTCCATTCATGCAACCGCAAAATATAATCTCCCCACTACTTAGAAAAATATATACATATGTACATAAAAAAAAGTCAGTCCCATCTAGCAGCTTCATCCATATATTTATCTAATCTATTCTTAAAACTACCCAGAGAGGAGGCTTCTATCACATGTTTAGTGAGCATATTCCATTCATCTACCACACGATTTGTAAACCAATTCCTCCCAATCTCCTTCCTAAACCTATACTTATCAAGCTTAAACCCATTGCTATGTGTCCTGTCATGTTCACTAAGTATAAGAACCTTACCCAGATCCCCTTTATTATATCCTTTTACCCATTTGAAGACTTCAATCAATTCCCCTCTGACTCTTCTCCTTTCCAATGTATGTAGATTTAGTTTTCTGAGCCTTTCACCATAAGGTAAGTTCCTTAATCCACCAATCATCTTTGTCATCCTTCTCTGCACAGACTTAAGCAAATCAATATCCTTCCTATAATATGGTGACCAAAATTGTACTGCATAGTCTAGATGAGGCCTAACTAGCGCCAGATACAGTTTTAGAATGACTTCAGCACTCTTATTGCTTACACTCCTCCAAATGAATCCCAATATCCTATTAGCTTTATTCTTAGCATTTAGGCATTGCTTTCTAGGACGAAGGTCTGAACTTACCAAAATACCCAAGTCTCTCTCACAATCGGTCCTCCCTAAAATTCTCCCATTTAATTTATAACTATTCAATGGATTATTTCTACCTATAGTAAGTACACTACATTTGTCTATGTTAAACTTCATTTGCCATTTCTCGGCCCAATTGGACAGAATGGTCAATTCCTCCTGCATTACAACAGCATCAGAATCATCCCTAATGGCCCTACCTAGCTTAGTATCATCAGCAAATTTACTCAGGTCACTACTTATATCTATGTCAAGATCATTAATATAAATTAAGAATAGCAAGGGACCCAAAACAGATCCTTGCGGAACTCCACTGCTAACACACCCCCACTCAGATTTAACTCCATCTATACTAACTCTTTGCTGTCTGTCACCAAGCCATGACTGAATCCACCTAAATATACTGCCATTGATCCTGTGTGCTTTAACTTTGCTCAGAAGCCATAAGTGTGGCACTCGATCAAAAGCCTTACTAAAGTCCAAGTATAAAATATCATAGTTTTCATCATTATCTGCTGCTTCATACACCTTACTATAAAAAGATAGCAAATTAGTCAGACAAGATTTACCCTTAATAAAGCCATGCTGTGATTCTTTTATCAACTTATGCTTATCCAAGTGATCTCTAATATTCTTTGCTATAATAGATTCCATCATTTTCCCTACCACTGATGTCAAACTTACTGGTCTGTAATTAGACATATTTGTTTTATCCGCTTTCTTAAATATAGGTATCACATTGGCTTTGTTCCATGCCACTGGCACAATGCCACTCTCCAATGATTTTCTAAAGATGCATGCTAGGGGCTCACTTAACATATCCTTACATTCTTTCAAAATTCTAGGAAAGACCTCACCAGGACCGGGTGCTTTACTACGTTTGATTTTATCAATTTCCTTTGCCACTATCTCCTTTGTGATCAAGATATCCTTTAATTTCTCTTCATCATTACCCCGAAAGATCATTGACACCTCAGGTATATTTAGAGTATCCTCCTGTGTAAATACTGAGAGAAAAAAGTCATTTAGCATTCCAGCCATTGAGTCCCTATCACTCACTAATTCTCCATTGGAATCTATAAGTGGGCCTATTTTATCTCTAACCTTAGTTTTGTATAATTTATAAAAACTTTTAGGATCTTCCTTTGCCCTATTTGCCACTTTAATTTCATAATTTCTCCTTGCTACTCTAACTAACTTTTTAACATCTCTTGCTAGTTCATTATATCTCTGCCTTAAGTGATCCTCTCCATTTTTTATTTTCCTATAAATGCCCTTTTTAAAGCCAATATAATGCTTAATTTTATGTCATCCATTTTGGGTCATTATTTTTAGTCCTAATCTCCTTATATGGAATGTTAATCATCTGACCTGTAATTAATTGCTCAATTATTCTTTCATACTCCTCTTCAATTGTAATCTCTTGCTGCTGGTGATTATTGTCTCCACTAACTGATATCATTGAATCTATTCCTGAATTGATTTCATTGCCTGGTTTCTGTACAACTGCCTCCAGGTAAGTCCTTAGCCCATTATAATTTGCTCTTCTAAAGTCAGGAATTTTAACATTGTTCATGCTACTATGAATACCATTCCATTTCATCTTGAATCTAATTTCACAATGGTCACTATTACCCAAATTTCCTCCAATCTCAGTATCCTTAATAACTTCTTCCCTATTTGTCAAAACTAAATCCAGTATATTATTACCTCTAGTGGGTTCGTTAATAATCTGCCTCAGAAAATTATCTTGGACAACATTCAAAAATTCCTCAGCCTCTTGATCACCCACAAGAGCTTCCCAGTCTATATTTCTGTAATTATGGGGAGGGAAGGTTGTGATGGTTCCTAAGTTTTGTATATATTAATATTGTTTGTATATATCTATAGCTGCATGATTTAGTTCTTGACACAATCCTCTGGATGTAGTTTTCCTGGGAGTTTGGGTGCTTTAAAAAAAAGAGGCCGTTTGACTTGGATGACCTATGATGAGCCTTTGTGGCTTTTGTCATCTGCTATATTATATTGTGGGGGGACTTTGATTTTGTCATCCCCTGGTGATGGTGCTTTTTGTGGGTGGGTTTTTACGGATGCGGATGACCTTTGATAGGCCCTTGTGGCTTTTGTCATCTGTGAAATTATGTTGTTATGTTATGTTTAACCCTCCCTCCCCATATAATCATCTAATCTGCGTTTGAAAACATTAAAATTTGGACTATCTACAGTCTCAGATGGCAAACTATTCCAGTAATCTACCACTTTATTGGTGAAAAAATATTTTCTAACATCCACCCTGCACCCATTTTTTAATTTTTAAGTGGTGACCCCTAGTCCTATTACTATGTTCCAACTCAAATAACTTGCTAAAATCCCACTTATACATCCCAGAACAGATTTTAAAAGGCTCAATCATATATATCTCCCATAACATAACATAACATAATTACACGGATGACAAAAGCCACAAGGGCCTATCAAAGGTCATCCGACTCCGTCAAAACCAAACCCACAAAAAGCACCATCACCAGGGGAAGACAAAATCAAAGTCCCCCACAATATAATATAACGGATGACAAAAGCCACAAGGGCTCATCATAGGTCATCCGAGTCAAGCGGCCTCTTTTTCAAGGCACCCAAACTCCCAGGAAAACTACATCCAGAGGATTGCATCCAGAAACAAGGGTATCACCAATCAAGGCTTGTCAAGAACTAAATCATGCAGCTATAGATATATACAAACAATATTAATATATACAAAACTTAGGAACCATCACAACCTTCCCTTCCCATAAACTCATCCAACCTACTCTTAAATACATTTAGATTTGGACTACCTACTACCCTCTGCGGCAATTTGTTCCAGAAGTCTACCACTCTATTGGTGAAAAAATATTTTCTTAAATCCAACCTACACCCTTGCTTTTTAATTTTCAAGTGGTGACCTCTAGTCCGATTTCCATCATCTAACTCAAAAAACTTGCTAACATCCAATTTATCTATCCCGGAAAAAATTTTAAACAGCTCAATCATATCCCCTCTCACACACCTCCTTTTGAACGAGAATATATTTAATACCCTCAGTCTATCTTCATATTCAAGGTGCTTCAGGGAAGGAATAATCTTTGTTGCCCTCCGTTGCACTGACTCAAGAAGGTTAATATCGTGTCTAAAATGTGGGGACCATGCCTGTATACAGTACTCTAGATGTGGCCTAACATAAGAGTTATAGAGTTTAAGAATAACCTCCTTACTTTTGTAACTGACATTTCTCTTAATAAAACACAGCACTCTATTTGCCCTATTTCTTGCTTCAATACACTGCTTAGAAAACCTTAATGACTTATCTATTACTACTCCTAGATCTTTCTCATCCTCTACTGAGCTCAGCCAATGCCCATCCATTTCATAGTTAAATTCTCTATTATCTTTTCCCATGTTAATAACTTTGCACTTATCAAGGTTGAAAGTCATTTGCCACTTATGTGCCCAGGATAACAATTTATTTAAGTCCCCCTGCACTTTAAAATTATCATCAATATCTTTAACTACAGCTGCTAATTTGGTATCATCCGCAAAAATTGACACTTTATTATTAACTGCCTCCCCAAGATCGTTTATATAGATGACAAATAATAATGGACCGAGAACTGATCCCTGAGGAACCCCACTGATAACATCCCTCCACTCTGACTTTACACCATTTAGCACTACCCTTTGCTTCCTGTCTTTCAGCCACTCAGCTATCCAATTTGAAACACCCCCACATATCCCAATCATTTTTAATTTATGAACTAGTCTCCTGTGTGGTACCTTATCAAATGCTTTACTAAAATCTAAGTAAATTATATCTACATTCTCTCCCTTATCTACTTGATCTGTTACAAACTCCAGAAAGTCTAGTAAGTTAGTCAAACATGATCTACCTGATCTAAACCCATGCTGAGCATCGCTGATTAACCCCTCCCTCTCTAGATATTGGCAAATCCCTTTTTTAACTATTTTCTCAAGAATTTTACAGACTACAGGAGTTAGGCTAACCGGTCTAAAGTTATTTGGATCCTCTTTACTACCCTTCTTGAAAATGGGGACTACATTTGCTCTCTTCCAATCATCGGGTATTTCTCCATATTCCAATGACCTAGTATATAACTTGTCCAGAGCTATTGAGATACTTTCTACCCCTTCTTTAAGTATCCTAGAATGAATATTATCAGGGCTGGAGGCCTTGGTGGCATCTAACTCACCTATTAGTCCTTTTATCATCCTCCGATCCACACAAATGTTAGTAAACACCTCTTTTCCTGACCTATGAGTACTATACATAGGACTATTTAGTTTCTCTTTTGTAAATACTGATGCAAAATGACCATTTAGTACCTCAACTATTTCCTCATCAGTTTCTCTCACAAACCCTTCATATTTGATAGGTCCTATTTTAACTCTGCCACACTTGTTATTAATTTTATAGTAACTAAAGAACTTTCTAGGATCTTTGTTGCTATCCTGAGCTAATTTAATTTCTGACACCCTTTTGTTCTTCTTTATAATCTTATTTAACTCATTCCTAGCCATTCTATAATCACTTAAATTTTGAATATTATTTTGTACCTGTAATTTTTTATATGCCCTTTTCTTCTCTGAAATTTTTCTAGCTATCTCCTGATTCCACCATAATGGTTTCCTACTTTTGTTCCTAATGGTCTTCATTGGGATACATTGTTCTTGGACTACATTTATTATATGCTTGAAAGTATCCCACATCCCATAAGCATTTTTACCTCTGAATTCTATATCCCAGTCTACCAAATTTAGCAAGCTTCGAAGTTTTACATAATCTCCCTTATGAAAATTTGGAACTTTTTCAGCATTCTCAGTTATTTTACCCTTCTCAATTCCCAAGTTAAAACGAACTATCTGATGGTCACTATTTCCCAATGCTTCCCCAACAGTCAATTCTTGAACTAAATGATCACTGTTAGAAAGAACTAAATCTAATATATTGTCCCCCCTCGTTGGCTCATTAACAAATTGATTCAAAAAATTATCCTCAAAGCATTCTATGAACCTGCCACTTGTTCTATCCCTACCTATCATATTTTCCCAGTCCACAGAGTTTAAGTTGAAGTCCCCAATAATAACTGCATCTGTTTCACATCCCTTACTTATTTCCCTTATCATTAGTTCATCAATATCATCAGTCTGCCCAGGTGGCCTGTAAAAAGCTCCCAAATGCACCATTCTATTTTTATCTATCCAAAGTGACTCAACTCCATCCTGCTTTATTGAAGTATTTAAACTTGAAACAATGTTGTTTTTTATATAGATAATTATTCCTCCACCAATCCTACCTGTCCTTTGACTAATGTACATATTATAGCCCTGTAAATCAAATTCACTTATAGTGTCACTAAATTCTATTTCATTAACCCATGATTCAGTAACGCATAATATATCTATATCCTCATTGCTAATATAACTAAATAGCTCATCCTTCTTGTTTCTAAGACTACGAGCATTTGTATAGAAACAATTTAACCCCCCTATCCCTGAAGCACCTCTTGAAACTTGAATGACCCCACCTCTATCGCCTTGGAACCTATTTCTGTTATCTGCCAAGTCCATTCTACTTTCAGTACTATAATGTCCTCTCATAATTCCCTGACCACTATTAGTATCTAGTTTCCCGCCCGCAAAGACTTAATAACACGATCATACTCCTCCCACAACACATCTACCCCCCTCCTACTCAAATGCAGTCCATCCATCGCATACATTTCTTTCATTCCAACAAACCTATCCCACACATCCACAAACATGACACCTTCCATCTCACACATCCTCCTCACATAATCATTCAGCCCAATTGCACGAGACATCCATTCTACCCCAACATCCATTCTTGGAAGCACACCTGTCACAACACCTTTCATTCTACTTTCTTTCACCTTTTCAATCAACCTCTTGTACCTCTCACGTAACTCACATGCACCCACTTTCTTCACATCATTCACTCCTACATGTGTAATCACAACCGCATCCCTTGCACAGCCAGACACCAGCTCCTCATACCTATCAGACAGATCTCTCACTCCAGCACTCGGCAAACACACCCTCAAACCATTCAATCTACTTGCATTCAACTTCCTATCTAAATATCTAACTCGCGAATCACCCATCACAAGCACTTCAGTCAGACTCCTATTCCTAACCCCCACAGACCTAACTCCATCCCCACTCCTATTCTCATTCAAACTACCAGTCACTCGAACTCCACCCCCACCCCCATCAGTCATATCACTTCCAGTTACTTCCTCTCTTAGGGCACTGAATCTATTAGTCAAGCTAATAGGTTCTGTGTCCCTCTGACTCACACACCTATTCTCCCCCTGGCTAACCACCTCAACAGAGGCAACCCTATTCTCACAAAGAACAGGAGAAGCCTCCCCTCACACATCTCTCAAATGAGAACATATTTAGTACCCTCAGTCTATCTTCCTGTCTGCGTTATCGTCTATTTCCATGCTTTCTTGTGAGACACTTCTTTTTTTTTATTTTTCGGCGTTTGCCACTCCCCTTGAGAGCTAACCTCCGGGACTCCCTTGGCCGAAGCCATGGGGCAGCTTAGCTGACCGTCGTGCATCTTAGTATTGGGGCATTCACTTTTGTCATTTAAAAAGGTAGGTTACTTATCGGTGTTCGGGATTGAAGTTAACAGAAAAGGAACAAGCGTGTGCTTTGTACGGCAAACCCTGAGTCCGTTGCATGTGGAATGTGGATGACAGCCGATGAAGCTAGCAACACCCATTACCAAGAGGCCAGTCTTTGAAGCGGGCTTGCATTCTCCTGTCAGAATTCGTTAGATATGTGTCCACCATCAGTGTAGTGCGCCGTTTTCACCAATGGGTCCTCTTCCCTCCACAACCTATCTGTGCTCTCGTTGTGGAGACGATGCTTCAGGTGTTCTCATACTTCCGCCTTCTCCTTATGTTCTTCAAAAAAGCAGATTTGTAAGTCACTCCGAGGCCTTACCTACCCTCTCTTTTCTCCTTTACCGCCGAATTTGTGCTGTTTACAGATTATCGAAGTGCGATCCCCTCACCATCTCACCACTATACACACATTACTCGCACTCAAAACCTTTGATTCGACTTCTCTGACATGCACTCTCGCGTTCGTCAACTAAGCTTACTACCTTAGGTTGGCTGGGCGAAGGGAAGGGGGGGGGGCTGACAACGAACTACGAAACAGCTAATCACTTTGCTATGGCAGCCCCTAACCTATCCCCCCCTTCGCACACATACTTTCCATTCACTGAACTTAATACACAGTGGCTTGCTTCGTGGCAAACTGAGATCTTAAAAAAAAAACTTCTTGCTCTTTTGACGTCATCTTTTCATCCATCCCGCAAGGGGAAGTTACGTGTAACATCGGCAAAGGTGTATGGGGCGATTACTTTGTAAGGGTTACCAGTTTATAGTGATCACTAAGTTTATAATGGGTCGCTTAGTTTATGAGATGCCGGGCGAGTACCAGTTTAGAGGAGGAATAACTGGGGGTGAGCCTGGGTTACCAGTAAAGGGGCGTGGGGCGAAGGCGTTTGATGTCTCACTGTCGAGTTTGTTCTGACTCCTAAAGTTCTTACGGGGAATCCGTTTATGGGCTGGGTTCGAAAGTAACTTGGTTATCACTGGGTTAAAGGAAAACTCGAAAGGAAAGTGGTGTTTTGTAGGCTTTATTCTTGGCTTAGATCTACCTAAATTGGGGCAAGCGAGATAGTCATGTCTTAAGTGTTTTTGTTGGAAATTTGCATCTAAGTTAGACAATTGGGGCTAAGGACGTCTGGATTTAAGGACGGGGAACGGACTCGTGACGCCAATAAGATTAATGTGTATCCGGAATCAAGAGGGATGAATGTATACCTATTAGCAATAGCGGTGTTATTCCGTTAGGAATTCTCTGCCTGTCTTATTTATACGAACCTCAATTAATGGGCGTGCCTTAGCTATCCTTAATCCGAGTGCGTGACGGAGTCTCACGGATTAAAGTATGTTCGTTTGTTCATTTGTTGAGACTGCTGGGAGGATTCAAAGGGTGTGTGTTTCAATGTACACACATTTGGCCGCTTCTGGGCTGGTACGATAGCAAGTTGATAGCAAAGTTGATTTTGTCGTTTCACAAGTCCACGTTAACTTTAGCTGGTCAAGCCCGACTCTGTTTCGGCTGTCTCGTTATCTAATATCGAGACCTTTCGGCTCGCAGCTGTTTCCTCGCGTGTGTATGTTTGTGCATTCGCGTGTAAACTCTAACTATTCGCTTGCCTTCTTAAACTCAGGTTTTTCTTAATACATGTAAAATTGTGATTTAACATTATATATAAGTATTTCGCTTTATTCTATATTAGTTCATTGCTACTACAAGTTATATTATTTCATTAGTTAATATGTGTGCCTAATTTCAAGATTTCATAGGTCCAACAGGGTGTTCATTTATGAGGTTCCTCGTTGAGCCTGTAGGGTTTGAGTCAGTTATGGTACTCTCTCTCTCTTTCTAGTTTTGCAGGCTGGGTTTAAGTGATCATCAGCTTCCTTACGGGATGAAGGAAAATAACTCTATAACATTTCAACCAATCAGGCGCCAGGATAGATTAAAATGTTACTAACGCTTCAATCGTTTACACATAAACACGGCGGCGTATCAACCCCCTCGAAGAGCGTACCTGCCCCTCAATAACTTTTACACCTTGTTCGGTCACGGCAGAATGGTATTCCTTAGGGGCGACCTCAACGCCAGATGCCGAACGGCTGGCTATAGGAACAAGAATAACAGATGCCATAACTTGGAAATGATTATGAGACGCAAAAACATCCAGAGGATAGGACCAAAATTCCAGACCTATATCACCTCACGGGCAGCAACCAAGACCGACATAATCATGACAAGCGATGGCTTTCCATTCAATTACTATAGCGAGCCAGGACCAGCAGTGTCCAGCGACCATATTGCGATCTTAACAACCATCTCACTCGCTCCGATCCAGACTCCGGTCCATCTCCGCAAAAGCTACACCTCGGCCGACTGGGAACGCTACGGAGAAATCCTAGGCATTTACGAACCAGCCGACCGAGGCGAGGCCACTCTAGAGGAGATTGACGGGGAGCTGGAGAGGATAACAGCCCTCATCATCGAGGCCAACCGCGAGTGCGTACCCATGACAGGGTACAAGACTCTTCCACAACCTCGTTGGACCGAAGAGATGAAAGAGATCGCCAGGGAGCACAGGGGGGTGTATGAGGAGATAAGAAGAGCGGGTACAAATCGGGAGCGAAGCTCGCTGCTACGTCGACTACGCGACGAGCTAAAGCTGAGTATTAACCAACAACAGGCTGAGATCTAAAACACCCTAATAGCCAGGTTGGACAGCGAGGTTGCCCCCGATAAATTCTGGCGCTTGGTGAAAAAGTTAAAAGGCCTACCAAGTAGAGAAAAGACCCGCATCAAGGAGGGCGATTACCACTTGGAGGATCCGGCGGTCCTGGAGGAAAGATTCCGCACGTTCTGGAAGGAAATCTTCTCAATAACACCAGAGGACGATGTGGAATTTGACCAGGAATTCGAAGACCATCTGATTGAAGAGCTCAACCAGATCATACATCAAACGCACCCACAAGCTTACGTCGACGAAGGGAGGGAAATGGCGGACCATGACCGACCAATAACAACGGTAGAGGTCATGGAAGTCATAAAAACCTTTAAACAAAAGGCGCCAGGCTGGACGGGTCTCATTAAGAACAATCTGGTGCATGCCCCCCCCCCCCGGCAGATCATTCGAGGAATCACTAACATCTTCAACGCTTCCCTGAATACGGGCTACTTCCCCGATGGGCTAAAAATGGCTAAAATCATTTTTATCCCTAAAGGGAACAAGCCCCCAGATCAACTGGTGGACTACAGGCCAATATCCCTCCTGGAGTTTGTAGGCAAAATCTCCGAGAAGCTTCTAGCCAATAGGCTACAAGATCAGCTGACCGAGCTGGAAGCTCACAACCCTCTGCAACACGAGTTTTGCAGGAGGCGGGGGACTGATACAGCCCTTGCTTCCCTAACCGAAAAGCTAGCCCGCTGTAAAGCTGATGGGAAGTACGTGGACGTGGTGTTGCGTGATGTACAGAAGGCCTTCGATAAGGTTTGGCTAAGAGGTCTATAATCAAGATCTTAGGCCTTCAGCTAAACCCTGTCCTGGAAAGGGTCCTCTGTGATTACATCATGGAGAGGAAGGCCCGAATCTCGATCGAAGGCAATATAGGACCCCTATTTGAACTAGAGGCGGGGGTTCTACAAGGTAGCTGTCTGAGTCCGCTGCTGTACCTTGTGTACACGTTGGACTTACCTGCTCCAGTCGGGGAGGATGTGATGTATCTACAGTTTGCACACGACATCACTCAAATCATTGCCAGTTCCTATAGGAACGCTGGAGTTCAAGCAAGGGAGACAGCTACCGAAATCGAAAACATCAAGCGATTCGAAAGAATGTGGAAAATCAAAACAAACCACCGAAAGTTTCAGATCCTCCCAATGAACCGCCGGAAAAGGGACGACGTCATCGTCAGGGACGAGCTTTACCCGTACTCCAATGAGGGTAAAGTCATGGGTCTGCGCCTCACCTCAACGGGGTATAAGGCGCACATCAACAGCCGAATCTCTCTAGATAAAGGAGAACTTGGTAAATTGTACAGGTTCATAAATCTCAGCTCCAAAAACATGAGGAAACTGTACAACATTCTGGTGCGACCAGTTCTGGTGTACCCCGCAGTGGTTATGCAGGCAGCCAGTTAAACCTCTCTCAAACTTATGTAGAGAGTCCAGAACAAGGCTACCCTGCTTATAACCGGCGCGAGGAGATTGGACTATATTCGGCAGACGGAACTGCGCGCAAGAGCAGGACTCGAGCCACTGAATATAGTCATCCAGAGGCTAGGAGAAAGACCTGGGAAAAAATCGAACGCGATATCCTCCCGCAGATAGATGCGGACCTAGAAATACCGCAGCAAGCTATTGGGCGAGCTACAAGGAGAGCAATATTTCCCAGTGGAAGAATGTGCTCTCAGGATAACCAAGTAGCCTTGTTCAGATAGCGAGAAGTATATACCTAACCGGACGCAAGATACAGTTCACCAGATCACTACTCAATTTGACTCCACAAATAAGACAAGTTAATAAATAAAAAATATAAAAGAGGCGAAGTGCCCAACTACGGATACTAAATACAATAAAATAAAAGAGGCGTAGTGCCCAATTCCATACAAATAAACTATGACCAAGAAAGAAGACAAAAGAGGCGAAGTGCCCAAAACCCAAATTAATTAAGAATACAAAAAGAGGTGAAGTGCCCAATTCCAAACAAACAAATTATGACCAAGAAAGAAGACAAAAGAGGCGAAGTGCCCAAAACCCAAATTAATTAAGAATACAAAAATGAGGCGTAGTGCCCAACGAAACATACTAAAAGAAATTAAATAAAACAATGCAAGAGAATGGGGCAAAATTGCCACATAGACGAAAACAAAATATAAAACAAAAATAAATAAAGTAAAGCTAACGAGTAAGCAAAATTATAATTGAAAGGTTTGAATGCCTAACATAACGACGGAGGAAAAAGATTTATATATAGAGATTATTTATACATATATAGATAGATATATAAGAAAAACAAAACAAAACAAGGCAAGAGTAGTTAACTACTACAGGAATAAATGAAGAAAATAAAAACTGGAATGCCCTCTGCTCCAGGGCAAAAACAAATCTCCTTCAACACTATCTACAACTACTACACATTTTCACCACTTGTTCCATCAATCAATCAATCAATTTCCGATTAGACTATGGGGAGGGGGGCTCTTTCTTATATCTATTTATTTATCAATATCATTCATCTTGTTGATTTTCTGTATTCGTATCATGAATTATTTCTAGAATGAAGATGCCCCTTCAACATTGACTCCATTAATTCTGACTCTTGTATATTCTTGTAGGCCGAAATTTTTTCTTCTTTAAGTTGGCTGGGTTAATTCTTGATCTTCTTTTTCAAGATGTATCTTCCTTTTAACGACGATGTGATGATTCCTTCCAATTCTGATGACGTGATGAATTCTTCTGCTTCATGATGGCGTGATGATTTCTTGAGACGAGTTAGCCCTTGATAGTCGTTTTCTTTCCGTTTTCCTTGAGTTGCCCTTAAAGCGTTTTTCGTGGTCTCCGTTTTCTTCGAGAATTTTCTTTGTAAAAATTGTGGACTGTGGGGTTCGATCTTGGGTCTTTTGAATCCGGAGGCTAGCACTCTACCATTACGCTACGGCGAAGTCCGTGTTTACTTGGGAATTTAATGAGCTATTTATATTCTCACTTTGGAAGGAAGTTTTCTCTTATACATCTTCGCACCCCTACAAGACTTGGAAAAATCCACAAAAATTTGAGGTTAGGGAAAAGTTCACAGCCGGCAGAGGAGGAAAAGTCGAGGGGAGGAACTATAAAAACGCCATCGATTTTACCTTTTCTCCACGGGACTTCATGAACAAGATCCATTTTTGTACGGAGCTACGTATGGCCGACACAAGATATCGTACTGCGTACTGGAAAGTCTAACTTCCTGTTTACGAAGTAGAAATATTGCAAAGGGGGAAGTTTATCTTCCTATTTACAAAAACGTTATTAACAGCGTAAAGTTTATCTTCCTATTTACAAAAGAGGGCTATTAACAGCGGGAAGTTTATCTTCCTATTTATAAGGTTCAATGGGTGAAACGTTTAAATTTCAAACAAATGTTTTCTAGGTTCATGTGTGAACCGTTTAAATTTTTCACACAAATGTTTACCAGGTTCGTCCTTCGACCCTCACAAGCCTACCTCACCTTGCCGAGTTCGCATTGGCCACACAAGACACTCACGGCCATCTTGTTTCGGGTGATGTTCATATCAGCCCTTGCTGTCGTTTTTGCGGTGGGGACCAATCGGTTGCCCACCTTTTATTGGATTGTAGCCATTTCGCCATTCTCCGGTTGTCCTGTTTCCCGACCCTTTTAACTATCCCTCAACACACCCGTCTTCGATTCATATTGGCAGAGAAATCCTTTAACCCTTCGTTTTTTAAATTTTCATCACAAAGTGGTCTCCTCCACCTTTTATAGATAATTTGCCTCTTTTTATCCTGCCATATAGAATCCACTTGGATTGGGCAGCAATCCACTGGTTCCTTACCTTAAACCCTTATAAGAATATCCGTGAAGAATCATCTTTTGAGTCAGATAATTCATTCATCATTCACCTATAAACTGGTCACATTGGTAACTCACCGCTATAAACTGGTTACCTTGCTATAAATTGGTAACATATATACCCCCATAAACAGTGTCTAGTGTTGTGTTATTGTTGAAGGATTTTAGGTAAGATTGAGGATTTAATTATGATTGTTGGAGTAGTTCAATGTGAATGTTTTGTGTAATTCTTGCTGCTTGTTAAGAATGCCGTTAGTATGTCGAATTGGATGATGCTGAGGCGAGTTGGATACAGGATGTATTGGAGTGGGTAGTTGTGCATAGGTTGGAGGCTCCATGGGCATTTACTTTACTTGCCAGACCCTCTCCCCTCTTCTGGAAGGTGGGTGGCACCTATAAACGCTACCATGTTCCATGGGTGGATCGACAAGTTTATTCTATATTTGTATTGTTCGAGTTAAAAAAGGATTACTCGTGTTCTATGTAGTGATTTAAGTGGGTAGGGGGACGTTTAGGATGTTTGGTGGAAGTGTGTTCCAGTATCTTTGGTTGAAGGTACTGTAGATATGTTGGGGCTTGGTGATGGGGAGGGAGGTTGTGGTAGAGGTGTTAGTAGTATTAGTATGCTGGGGCTTGGTTGAATGGGCGTTAGAGAATAACAGGATCGCTCTATGGATGATGCGGTGGGGGCTCTGGGTATTACGGGAGGACTGAACGTGTCACGGCATTAAGGAAACGTTCATTTGGTATTATGAGGTTAGTGGGTGTTACGGTCCAAACGAGACGCATGAGCAGTGCTACGTCGCTCTCGGGATGGGTCGAACAGCTCAATGGGTGTTAGAGAGGCCTCAAACGGTGCTCAGGAAGGGGTGTAAAAAAAAAGGAAGAGAGGGAATTGGGGGTAGAGGGATAAAAATCCCCTTGGTCACAGGTAAGGCTGTTAACTCGCCTCTCAGCGTAGAGGTGGGAGCCAGACCAAGGAAGACCTCAGACGAAAGGGCGCCGTAAATATGTCAATGCTATCGAAGTACGAGTCAGAAGTGATGGCACGAGGGCATTATGAATGAAACAAAATTAATAAATAACTTAAATCAGTGCGTGAAATCCCTCTCCACGTTTAGACACAAATCATGGACTTGACTGATACATTATTACCGCTGAAAACAAAAATACACTTTGATAACACCGATTCTCACCTGGTTGAGTAATAAGTTTACAGAATTTCCAACCAATTATTGTGGAGTACGAACATTACTACAATTGACGTTAGCTATCCTCGTAAGCGACTAAAGATGACCACCCAGAATAATACCTTCAAAGCCATTGGATTGGCTCGGGGCCCTGCCCCGACAAGACGTAAGGCGCCTATTCTGCTTCCTACATTTCCCATTATTCTTTTTACTCATGATCTGGTAATGACGCGTGGCAGCGGCTGGATCTATGGGCATCGCAGATCTCACGTTAGAATAATTGAAGGATCGGTCGAAGAAAGTCCCAGTGCCTGCCAATAGGTAACGGGAACTTTATTTTTATTATTAATGGGGAAAGGAACTTTCGCCGGGAGTAGCACTATTAGAGGATATCCAAGAAGGTAATTTAAGGCGTAACAAGGGCAAGAGGGCAAGACCAACTAAGAAGCAGTCATTTATATAACTGCGCCCAAATAATAAACTAAAATGAAAGATAAAACCCTTAACGAAATCATAACGAGTAAGTCTCTGAAGTGCTCGTAATGGCGTTATAGATGTACGTGTTGTTCACAGGGACATACTGGCCCGTGATGAGCTTTATGGCCTCTTGGGCTGCGCAGCCGCCCATGTAAGCGGCCACTGAGTGTACCTCGGCGGCTCCGTAGCGACATATCTCGTGGATGAAGTCGTCTTTGATGCAAGGCGCGGAGCCCCAATCGGCCAGGAGACGGTTCACGCACACCTAAAAAAAAGAACCAATATCACAACGAATTAAATGGCCTAAGCGTCTGGTCGTTACGAGGGTATTTACCCCAAAGGGAGTCCAGTAAACCCCTTTACGAAGAGTCTCAAAAAAAAAACTATCGTATACACGATTCTCTAGGCTAAGCTGCCAATCCTTTCTCATGCACAGACAGTAAATCCTCTACATCCACCTATGAGGGGACCTGTCGTTTGAAGACTCGAGTCAGGAGAGTTGCGCGAGACTCCAACAACTCGAGTACTCTTTTTTGTTAGCTCCTGGCTATGAAGCTTCCCCATCAGGGTATGGTGGGTAATTTGTCACCGTTGGCAACTCTGAAATTAGTGCAAACGTATTGTATGGCATCGGTTCTCTCTTCTTCCTATTATAGTAGACTCAGTTGTGTATCATCTAGGAATTCAATCGTCCAAAAGGTTGGAAAAGGCAAGCTGCGCTGCATGGTATTGACGCCGGGAGCTCCAATGCGAGGTTCTCGAGTGCTTGTGTCTCAATCTAATGACGGTGCAGAGGATCAGGAGAGTAGAAGGAGTCGAGCTGGGATTATGAGGGTGAGGCGGCTCGAAAACGTGCCTCTAAGCGCTCTGATACGAAAAGAACCTTCTAACTTGTCGCGGAAATCCAGGCTATCATTGACAATGGTCCCAGCAATTCAATTAGATCTTTAGCTAGGGAAAAGAGTGTCAGAGTTTCATGGCAGAGAGTAGATTCGAAAATCCGCTACTATTCATACAAGATGAGAAAAGGCCAGATTTTTGTGCCA